>VYZX01030598.1:0-34337 GCA_013401335.1 Brachypteracias leptosomus
GCCCAGGCCTCAGCACTTCAGTGTATGTGTGTACCATGGTGACAGTGAGAATCCACAGAGTGTTTTAATTGTATTAGGAGCAAACTGTGAAGAGTCATTGCTTAAATTACAGTTTTCAATTTATAGAATTTCAGCAAAATTTAATATTTGGAAACATTGAGACGAATTTTCTATCTGTGCCACCTGGACCTGCTTGTACCACATGGAAGGTGAATGGCAAAGCTGCACATTTAAATAATTCTAAGTAGCCTGCTTGAGTACTCTAAGGCCTCAGGCAGACATTAGTACCAATGAAGTAGTCATTGTACTAGTAAAGCACAAAGGAGTCCTGCTGCAGAGGACACTGCAATGTGGAACCATGGCAGGGTGCAGCATATGAATAAAAGAGTGGGATCTAGAAGGTGCATGGTTAAGGAGTAGGGAAGTGCATAGAATGGTTGCTACAGAAAATCTAGAAACCTCATTGGTGTGTGAATGGAGGAAGCAATTTGTTTATTGAATTGTAATCCTTCTGTAAAGAAAATGAGCTAATAAAACCAATTACGCTCACTGCTCTTCTTTGAACAGCCTGGAAGTAAAATGGTGGCATCTGCTAAAGCTGCAGTCCCCACTGTGACTGATCAAGCAGCAGCAATGCAGCTAAGTCAGTGTGCAAAGAATCTTGCTACCAGCCTAGCTGAGCTACGAACTGCATCCCAGAAGGTAGGTAAATACTAGTTTTTATCATCTAAAGCGAGATGGCTTGGTCACAGGCTTGCTCCTGCTTGGCCTATTGTGTCTCCCCCAAGGGAGTGGCTCGTGCTCAGGCAGTGTTCATGTTTCACTGTTGTTTTTGTGCCCGGTTTGTTCAGATATCCAGGCGGCTTCATAATAGAAAGGGGAAGGAGGAGTACCAAGAAATCTGAAAGCTTGTGCTACCGTTTACATACCAGAAAGACAGGAGGAGGGTAGACACAGAGGAGCACATCAAAGCTTTGAGCTGCTGCTAAATCTGAAGGAGAGGGGGGAAGGGGGAGCCTGTCAAGCTGGGGAGAACTCAGATACAGCACTGTTGTGTTCAGTCTTGTGATTGTGAACTGGAGCTATCACCTCTAAAGCTCAGGGAAGTGGATGCTTTCTGTTACACAGATTTCTAAAGTACATGTGGGTTTAAAAAAAAAAAAAATCAGTTGAAAGTCTGCTTTTTCTTGTGCACACTGAGGCTCAAAAACGGGATTGTAGCATATAGGTAGTTACACCTGAGCTAATGTTAAAATTTCTAGCTCAAGTACAGGTGATTGTGGGCTGCCTCATCAAAGGGTTCAGTGTGACTCTAGTCACGATGCATAGTTAGGCTACTTGCCAACTGCAAAGTCCAGGTGTTTTCTCAGCACCTGGACTGCCTAGTGTGAACGGATGTGTACACAAGCTAAATGCACCTCATTCCCCTGGTGGCTCTTAACAGTGTGTTATTGTCTCCAAAAGCTAAGAATATTGTGCAAGAGTTGAGAATCCATGATGTGTAGCACTTGAAGTGCCTACAATGGCTTCTGAAGTCAGAAGAGCAGTAATTTGGGAGGGGGAGATTGTATCTGAAGCATTTACTATTTCTGATAGTGGCTTACAGCTGCTAACAGTGATACTGATCTGATTTCTGAATAGGCTCATGAAGCATGTGGCCCTATGGAAATTGATTCTGCTTTGAATACAGTCCAGACACTCAAAAATGAACTGCAAGATGCGAAGATGGCAGCTGTGGATGGACAGTTAAAACCTCTTCCAGGAGAAACTGTAATTGAAGAAGGATGTTCTTAATTTAAAAACAAAGTTAGCTGTTAAAATTAAGTACTAGAGGCAAAACAAATCATGAGGCTTGGGATAATGATGGTGCTGATAGGATTTTGCACTAATTCTCTAAAAAAGAATATTCCTGCTACAACAGAAGCATGTTCTGTAGCAGAGTTACTCATAGGACTGTATGGCCTCCTTTATTGCATAAATTTCAATTTAGTAGCAGCAATGTTTTGTTTTTTTCTTGTCAAAAAGAAGTTCTTTTTAATAGTCACAAAGATAACTCAATAGTTCTAAGACTATTAGTCCTGATAGGCTCAGAAAGTGAAATGCTTTAGTTGGCAAAAACCTTCTTCTTAGATGAAGGTATTCAGTTACCTTTTAATTATAAATTAGTTGTTCATATGACCTAATATGTTAAATTATTTCACCCTGGACAGGAAAAACATGCTTGTTAGGTTTCAGAGAAACTCTTGTGTTTGCTAGCTGAGATAAAAGCTTGTTTTTTGTGGAATGAGGTATTTGCTTAGTACTATTTTAAAAACAAGTGTGGTTTAGTTGAGCTTAAAAAATTTTGTCCTTTGAAATTTTTCCACAGCTTGAGAAATGCACTCAGGACTTGGGAAGTACATCCAAAGCAGTTGGTTCATCAATGGCCCAGTTGTTAACTTGTGCTGCTCAAGGCAATGAGCACTACACAGGTAGTGTTTTATTCATAACGTGTCTGTGAAGCTTCTGCTTTCCCTAAAATACTCGATAGAAGGTTTTCTTATCACAGGCTACTTAAATAAAAAAATTACTGACTTTTAAAATGCTGATATGGAATCATAGCAAGTTACTAGGAATTGCTAGTGTGGATAACGTGCTTCATAATAGTGTTGCTATCTGCTGTGTGTCTATATATAATCAGATTAGATTGAAACATCTGTTGTTTTTGTAAATATACCTGCTGCTGAAACTCCAAAGGACACAACTAGAATGTAACACAATTTAAAGGTCAGTGCCACTGGAAATGCTGCTATGTACTTTCAGAAGGCTACAAGGGTCTTTGTTTTTTATTGTTGAAGCACAGGACGCAAACAGACTTGGGATAACTTGGTGACATTTAAAATTGCATCTCTTATGAGATCTTACCAGTTTACATGCATAATGCAGCTGATCTCTCTGACTTACCGATTGCATTTACACAGTTGGAGGAATGTGGTCACACAGATTCTACAATTTGGTTCTATACCTGCACTTCTAGAAACCAAAAAAAAACTTTAATAAGGAAAATGTGCCTTGCAGGAGGGAAAAAACATTTACTCTTAGATGGTAAAATGATATGTCTCCTTATGTCTAGAAGAAATGAGAGCTGTTGATGGAAATGCTACTGTAGGTTTTGGGGGTTTTTAATATTACTGATAAAATGCATTATGTCAATTATCACTTCATTGGATGTTAATTGCATCAGAGCTACATAGCTTTCAGTTGCTTTCATTTGAAGGAGATGTAATTGTGTTAAGATGGCTCACATTTCTACCACAGTTATGCAGAAGCTAGCACTGGGTATCCGGCCAAGAAATATAGATACGTGCAGCAGATATTGAATAACTAAATCTAGTAGCTCTCTTAACATCAAGCTGTAAGAGCTGTTTGGCTGGGAAATCTTACAAAGCAATGAGTTCCTTTTCAAAACTTATATAACTATATTCCATCTCATGCTGTCTGGTTACGCAAAAACTTGTGTGCTCAAGGAAGCACCGAGTGTTTGCAGGTATTATGAGATTCTGCTGTTTCCCGGTGATGGAAACTCTTTACAGCTTATATTCACTATTTAATAATTTCCTCTTGGTCGCAGCTGTCACAGTAAGTTTCGGTACAAAGTGAAAAGAAAGTCATTGTAGAGAGTGAAAGCAGCACCAAAGCAGCAAGACAATCAGACCTTTTTATTTTGTGATAAATTAAGTCAAGATTAAAAGATGCTTACTGGTACTCTAAATAAAGGAAACAAAATGTGTGGGTGTTTTTTCCTGATTTTTTTTTTAAATTTATTTAATTAAGAACATAGGAAGCTCTCTGTGATTTGTCAAAAGTTGTAACTGGAACATAGGCAGTACTGTTTCTCTGCCTAGCTAGAAAATGTTAGAAGGCACTGGTTTTAAAATGCTAACATGGCTACTTCCGTGAGTTGTATTTGGTTGTGCTGTCCCAGCTTTCTAAACATTTAGTCTTTCAGAAGACTATTCTATATTGGTTTTCATTAAGGGCTGAATTAAATTTCAAAAATAGAAGAATGGGATGATTATTTGTAGTCATATGCCTTAGTGCTAGAGCTGATAAATGTCCTATAATGTTGGCCGGACAGAACACGGAAATTAATTTAATGATATTCTCTCTGTGACTTCAGTTATTGCTAAGTACTTGTACTCAGTGATGTTAGGTTATATCAAGTTGTATCATCCCTAATGATCCCTTTAAGCTTTTTTCAATTGCATGAACTTCAGGCATTGCTGTCTTTGTTCCCTAAAAAATCCAAAGTTGCTTTTTCAGAAGCAGCAGATATGCTGTGACTCTGAAGTCACATACAGTGTTCTTGAAGACAATTACTTTCCCCCATAGCTTTTAAATTGTCTTTTTTTCAGTGCTTCACTAAGATTTAGTCACTGATGTAGAGTTGTGCCCAGAACATGGTCTTTAGAGTGTAATATTTAATTTATAGCTTGACTACAGCTGTTTCTCTAGGCAGATGATACTGTGTATTTCAAACATGTTTGACAATTTTCTTTTAAACTGCATTTGCAATGTTATTGTGCTATGGGGTCATTATCTGTAAATTCATCTGTCGTAAAACACAAAGATTATCTTTAAGGGTACTAATAGAATCCTTGATGAAATCTGAACATAGGAGTTGCTGCCAGAGAAACTGCTCAGGCTTTGAAGACTTTGGCTCAGGCAGCACGGGGGGTTGCAGCATCTACTACTGACCCTGTGGCAGCACATGCAATGTTGGATTCGGCAAGGGATGTCATGGAAGGCTCTGCTATGCTTATTCAGGAGGCGAAACAGGCTCTGGCTGCCCCAGGGGATGCAGACAGTCAGCAGAGATTAGCCCAGGTAAGTGGCTACTTAAGCAGTAGCACAAGTTATCAAACACCCAGTGAAATTACTTAGAACGCAGCATTAAATAATGAGAGAGAAACACAGAAAATAATGCTACAAAGAATGTCAGCTTTTTATTCCTTCCAGCAACTGTCAGATAGTAACATCACACTTAACAACACAGATGAAGTATGGTATATTAGCCCTCTTTGAGAAAAATAAACTTTATATAAAGATGCAGTTATCCACAACATATTTGAGTAGGCTGCCTGACTGCAAAAATTAAACAACTGTTGAACTTATCATTACCAAATGAAGGATCTGTATTCATGTTTGATTAAAAAAGTGAATGCACATTTTCTACACATGTGACACCAGTACTTTTAAAGACTTTAAGGAGTAACAGGTTCTTCTGTACTCATTTGAGAGGTTCTATAATTGGCCTGGGTTTCAAATAATTTATTATCAGGTGACATTTGTTTTAATCATGACTTTGGGGAAAAAAAAAGCATGCAAAGGATTTCTGTGATTAGTATATATAAGGCATTCCCTTACCTGCAGTGCTGCAGCCTTTATCCCAGGTACCAGGGGCAGTTGTGGAGCTGCCTTGCCAACACTACTTTATCAAATGGGTGAACATAAAGACTGACTACTGCTAGACTACAGGTGAGCAAACCAAGAAAGTTACAAGCCACAAAACATAGGAATATAGGAATTTCTAGCTGTAGAATGTGTCTCTATTAGATAAATGTCCACGGATACCTTTCTTGATGTGGATGTGTTTGTTTATGTGTTAAAGGTGGCAAAAGCAGTATCTCACTCCTTGAATAACTGTGTGAATTGTCTGCCTGGACAAAAGGATGTGGATGTGGCCTTGAAGAGTATTGGGGAATCTAGCAAGAAGCTTCTTGTTGATTCGGTGAGATGTCTTGTAATATAGAAATGCATTTCAGTGAACTGAAAAGCAGATCTGGGTTCCCCATGTGCCTGTTTATTACTCAGTAAATGTGCTCAAAGTATACTTGATCTAGGTTTTGTTTAAGTTTATGCAACTTTAAGTAGGTGCTACTTTGGCTGAAATGCTGTTCTTCTAGTTTATGGGGAAAAGTGAAATGTGTCTGTGGCTTGTAAAGGCATTATTAAAGTTGTTGTCATAATCACCCCTAGTTTGTTTTTTTGAAAATGCCAACTGTGACTTGACATTTTGAAGAATATGAAAATTAGAAAATTGTAACCTATCTTCCACCTAGAAGCAATCAGTTAATTTTAAGGAGCATTGCGGTCGGTCAAAAAAAAAAAGGTTGGTGCATCTATGGTCATTTTGTGTGACAAGAATTGTTATGTTTCTGTTTAACTGCATCAGTGTCAAGAAAAAATTTGCACGTTGGTAATTTGCTGGAAGGTTATATGATTTGAGAAACTTTTTTCTGCACGTACCAGTGATCCTGCTACCTTGTGAATGAAGGAGGAATTGTATTTTGGTATGTTTGTGTGATGCCTTTTGGTAAAACCAGGTCAGGAGTTCACAATCATTGTGAAGAGGTGCCAATGCTTATGTGGTGTTCTTGAAAGCTTGCTTGTGGAAGTGAATGATGACTTCAAGATGAAAATTCTCCAACTTCTACCATTGAGCTCATCACTTTGAATTTCATAGCTGAACCATAAAATAGCTGTTGTGATCTCTATCCCTTGAAAGAAACAGCAGGACTATGGTCATTGTATAGATTTCTGATTGATAGCTGCCCCATAGTTGAACTATTCTGCATTCAGGCCTGAATCATTAGCAGTCCAGTTGCAGTACTCTGTTCTAGCTCATATGTGAAGCTCACTACTGTATTGCATTTACTATTCTTGAATTGTGTTGAACTTTCCAGTTGTGAATGGGTGGTGTAATGTGACAGATGATAAAATACAGCACTTGGTCTCTTACAGCTACCTCCAAGTTCTAAGTCATTTCAAGAAGCTCAGAGTGAACTGAACCAGGCAGCAGCAGACCTGAATCAGTCGGCAGGAGAAGTTGTCCATGCTACACGGGGCCAAAGTGGGGAACTGGCTGCAGCATCTGGAAAATTCAGTGATGATTTTGATGAGTTTCTTGATGCTGGTATTGAAATGGCTGGCCAAGCACAAGTAAGTGTTTTATCTTGCTAACCGGGACTAATTATTATCATGCCCATAGTGTAGTATCTTGCTTATCCAGTAGCACAGTATGGTGTGCTAGTGTGAGCCTGTCTAAATATGACAAGTTATGGTTGTTCTGAAGCACTGATCCATAACTGGTCATCTGGAGTGAAGTCAAGCCAGTATTTGTGTTCTACACAGGATACTAGTATTTGTTCCTGTGCCCAGTCAGAAATATGACTTCATACTTCTGTATCTGGTTTGGGCCGTTAACTTTTGAGCTGTATATATGAAGGTACAAAGGTATGCTGAACCTCTCAAAGCTTATGGAAAGGGTTGCTTCTATTTTGATAGAACTACCATGGAGCATAATTTGTGAACACTGTTCAAAACTGAACACCTTTCTTTATTAATTTTCAAATGTTTTAAGTAGAGGGAGGAAAAGATGCATTTAGAATTCAGACTTAATATTGCTTTATTGTGCGTGCTGCTCTTGGCCTGCTACAGAGTGGAGCAAACATTTGAAGAGGGCTGGCTAAAATGCTGTGGATTTGGCAGCAAGGAGCTGGACTTCTGTTTAGTGACTTAAAATCTGGCAGAGTTGTATTCCAATTAAATCGGTAACAATCAGGAATGTTGTCCTGTATTATCTAGCTTATTCCAAGTAGTGTAGGTACTCATTTTAAGTTGGAGATCTCTCTGTCATTTTACTGGATTTAGGTGTGCTAAATTACAATGGTTGGTCATTTAGAGATGATTTAGCATAACAAATGTCAGCATATGAGTAATAGACTAGGACAACTAGGAGGACTTGCAGAAAAAAGAATCTTCAGACTGTTTTGCTCTAGTTAATGGGATGAACCTGCGAACTTAAGAAATGATTACCAAAAGAAAACTAGCTAGAAAGTCTTGAGTGTGCCAGTCCTTTGAAGTCATTTATGAAGTGTTTCCATAAAGCAGATGCTTTCTTTGTAGACAAAGCTGAGTAGTGAGATCAGACAACAGCTGGTGATTATTCTCCATCAAAACTTAATCATTCATTTTCTAGATCCATTAAGTGAGTTAGGTACCAAATATCATCTGAGTCTCTAAAACTGAGTCAGGGTTAGGTACCTGACTGTCTTTTTAACCATGGGCCTCGCTGACTTTCAGAATGTTTTGTTTGAGGCAGTTCCATGAAGGCAAAGGTAGAAATAATAACTGCAAGCAGCTACTTGAAAAGAAAATTCCAGATGCTGATGACCTTGAGAATTTGCTTATCCTGCTGACACAGGGGATCATAACCATCTTAGTTATTAATGGCCAAGGTTTCAAAAGAGAATGCCTTCTCTCTGTTTCTAGTTATCTGGCCTGAACAGGAGCAATACTGGGTATTTTGGATGCCCAGCAAAATGTTGGGGTAGGGAGGAAACGGGATGTAAATACGGAAGAAAAGCTATTAACATCAGATGAGTAATATGCAAACTCTTCACATAACCCCCCAAAAAGATTTTTAGAAAGAATGGATTCGTTTCTACTGATCATTGACCAAAGAATCTAGTTACAGCTTTTTTGTGTGGTGATGTAATAATTCCCTGTAATTGTATGTATATACAGGTTTCTTTTTCAAGCAGTGGCTTAAAATAGAACGTCCCAGTTGTCTTATAGAAACATTTTCTTGAGATAGAGGACTTTCTGGCAGGATCTTTCTGTGTGAGTAGTCTCAGTTAGATGCTAGAGAGCCTGTGGGTTACACAGAGGATGCTAGAATACAGAGAGCGTACACTGACTGGATAATGTGGATCAGCTGTGCCAGGCAGAGATGCATGAGAGTCTTTACTACTTGGTGAACAACGCTTTTGTTGTCAAGTTTCTCTGCTGCTCATTTGTGAACACTGCCCTTGTTTTAAACCAAGCTATTTGTTATATGTGTTTCTTCTTTTGTTTTGTAAGTGAAGCTAGAGGCACCTGTCCGGCTTTGGTCTATGTCCCTCTCCGGACTATGGTCCCCTGCATGGCAGTGGTTTCAGGTGGATAAACTGGGTTTCTGTATGTGGTTTTAGCCCACTCTCTTCATTGAAAACTCTGCACTTAATGCTATGCTGCTGTGGCTTTCCAGACTAAAGAGGACCAGATTCAAGTAATAGGTAACCTCAAGAGCATCTCTATGGCTTCCAGCAAGCTGTTACTGGCTGCCAAGTCTCTGTCTGTTGATCCTGGAGCTCCTAATGCCAAGAATCTCTTAGCAGCAGCAGCAAGGTAAGGAAGTATTACCTGTTTCAGGTTTTCCTAAGATACTTTTGTTTGTAATATTTATAATGTGTTCAGATATTCTTCTGCTACTGACATCTCTTCTTCACTTTGTCAAATTGTTTTCACAATTTTTCTTTTTCCCCCAAATTAAGTTTTTACTCAGTTACCTAAGTTTGTAAGTGGTATGTTCAAATATCAAACTGGAAGGGGACTCCTGAAGGACCTAGAAATCACACCTGGAAATGTCAACATGAAATCAGATTAATATCAGAGGTCGTGTGGATGCGACTTACAATATTGTCTTCCAAACTGTTTGAACCCACAAAGGTTAGCCTAGAGAGGAAGGAAACGAACACTGTTACTTCCTTGGGGATAATGTACTTGATGTTTGTCCTGGGCCATAGGACTCATGGGACTGTGACACTGTATCTACACACACATTGACTCAGAGTGTATTGATGATCAGTTAAAGAAAAACAAAGTTGATAACAGACAATATAAATATATAGGTAGACTATAATACAGTCCAGACAGAACACAAGGCAGAAGTTGGGAAAAATGGCTCCACAAGGACACCAAAGCTACTGAAAAGGGTAGGAGTCTCAGTTAGATATGTCTATTAGTTTCCATTCTTCTTACCCAGGAGTTAAACATAAAGCCTGGTGTATATGAAATAAGCACATCATGTTTCCTTCTATAACAGTATGATATCATCTATAAGGGTAATCATGTTATTGATATTACCGATCTTGTTACCAAGTGTCAATTTTCTTAAAGAGAAAATAATCCAAATGCCATGCAGTTTTCAAGGCCAGAGGAAAGCTTAAAGCATATTTTGAATGCACTCTCATTTGACTCATTTTTAAATTTGCCATGAGAAACAACACAAAAAATTGCATTCCACTGTGATGTCATAATACAAGTTTTTTTTGCAAATTGTGACAACATGCCTAGCTATAGAAAATGATCTTTGATTAATAACAGTGAATGGTAGAGTTCTACTTCATCCTGCAAAGCCTCTTTTTCCAGAAACTACTTTCCTGGGTGATTAGCTGTTCGTCCAAAATGTATGTAGTTATAATGAATTTTGCTTAGTATAAGAGCATTCATTGGAAACTCAAATAGTGATTACGGTATGCCAGATTCAGCCTGTGGTCAAGAGCATGAGAACTGTGAACGCCCATAGAAACATAATGCAAAAGTATCTTGCTCTTTGTAGATTTAAACCTAAGGGATCCAATGCATGTTGACTCAGAAAATATCAATATGTTATAGAGAAAAAAAAACAGACTATAGATATTTTTGGGTTTTGATTATCTGTGTGTAATACAGTATGTCAGACAAGACACAAGATTTTGCTATCAGAGAGTATGCATTACCCTACATTCAGACATTTTTTTATCATACTGGCCACTTGTTTCTGTGTCTTTTTAAGACTTCTGAGGTACTAGTTGAGAAATGATTCAATTGGTATCAGATCTGGAGAAGTGCTAAAATACCTTGTAGCAACTAAGTTATGTCACTGTGCTAGGGTAGTGGGTTGACCTTGGCCCTCTGCCAGAGATGGTGTTCTGCCCTTTCTTACCAGTGCTTTCCCTGAGTTGCCACCAGCTTGGCTACTGGGCTCAGCTGTGTCCTGTGGTGGGCCTGCTGGAGCTGTCTGGAACCAGCTGTGCCCAGCCTGGAGCAGCCCCGACCTTCTCTCTCAGAGGCCACCCCTGCAGCCAAAACCTTGCTGCAGACACCCAATACACTTGTTGCTGTGAGATGAAGCTTCTGTTGCATCTGAATGATCTTCTCAATTGCTTGCACTGAAGGGATGGATTTTTAGATGTGAATTGCTATCAAATGCTTTAATGAGGATGTTTCTGCTCCAATTAAGGCTGTTAAGGAAGAGGCCTCTCAGTTAACAGTTTAGCATACAGTTAATCACCGAACATTAAAAAAAAAGTAGTCTAATATCAAAGTTTCAAATCTTTACACAGTGTGCAGTTACTGAAACAAAAGATTTGTTAAGAGGAGTAGTTTAACTTTAAAATATACTTTTTTTCCTTCTACTCTCCCTAGAGCTGTGACTGAGAGTATAAACCAGCTCATAACACTGTGCACCCAGCAAGCTCCTGGGCAGAAGGAATGTGATAATGCGCTCAGAGAACTGGAGGTATTGCTACGTTTCAAAAGTTCTTATGAATAAAAATGGACCCCAAGTGTTTGTTTCCTTTGCTTTGTCTGAGTAGCTGCTGTCACTGTCTTCTCACCTGGTATGTGGCAGGGGTTTTAATTACATGTGAGATAAGCATAGAACCTCTGTGAATATGTTGTAGTTTTGACCAGGATGAAATTTGCTGCTCTGTCCCCATATCCTCTTCCCTGTCCCCCCAAAAAGTACAGTTTAGTCCTTATTATTCATATTTACTGTGAATTAAGGAAGAATGATGAGATGGGCATTCCCACTAACAGCAGTGTACTGGAGAGAGCTGCCATATTGACTTTTGTGCTTATAGAATGTTGCTACTGACATCGTGCTTTAGAATGACATTTACCATCTTGTCCCCTGCTGTTTCTTAGTGTAGATGTTTGATACCTTGTACCTGCTTTGTTACAGCCACGCTGATCTGATGTGTTTCCATACAGGCTTTTGCAAGGTGTTTTGCCATTCATGAGTGAAATGTTTGGCTGGCTAAATAGTGAGTAGCAGGTCAGTTGAAAGACCTGAATCTAAGGTTGTACACTGATCACAGACACAGGTGCTTATAATGGTAGGAAATATCATCTTCTTACCTAAACCAATTGTTATTTGCTGTCAGGGAGCCAGGGGATGACTGGCCTGTGCAGAGAGTGCAAAACACCTTCAAGCTTCTTATTTCTACTCCTTGGTATGAGGCTAGAAGGTCACTTGTATGAGGATACAAAGGTCACTTCAGCACATTTCAAGATATTTTGAGCTTTTTAAATACGCAACTCCTAACAATATTTTGGGATGTGGACTGTGGAGTTTGCGTAGGAGCTGCTTTTTACTTCTGAATTTTTAGCTTCTTGAGCTTAGAATTGTTCATCCTCTGGTTGAAGGGAGTAGCAGCAAGTTCAAATAACAGAAAGAGAGAACTGGAAAACAGGCCATAATATAATGGCTCCCTGAAATCTCTGCAGAATACAGGGGTGAAACAAGCAGGGGAGTAAAGCGCCATTTGCCAGGATCTCTTGAAATATGAATGGGGAGAGATCTGCAAAACAGCAGGGATACAGAAGTTGAGAAATTCCAGGTAATGGGCCATGGAAAACTGAGAGCTTAGGGGAGAAATGTGAGGCAGAACCAGCCTTAAGAAGCTATTGCAGAGCGTTCTATGCCCATAGCATGGCTTGCATGGATTGTGAGCAGAGCCCAAGAAGAGCAGAAGGAAGATCTGTAGCATCTTGAACGTAAGGAAACACTTTGCCTGAGAAGGGACAGTTAGCAGTCTTTCAGTCTTAACTTTCAGTTTTCCTTTGCAATAATTAAGCTCTTACCTCGTCCCTTTATTTCCCCAATTCGTTGCCTACTATTTGTAATTTTCCCAAGGCTTCTTAAAAGTACCAAAAAGTATTTCTGTAGAAAGAGTGTGTCTCAGCTTGGATTTGATAGACTGTCAGTATGGTCTCTGGAGACTCTGGAAAACTGTATTTAGAGAACCTTATGGTATGATCTCCAGTGAGGTAGCTAACCTTGGCCAGAATTTCAGCTGAAAAGATTAACAAAGGTGGTGTAGTAATAGGAAAGATATGTCTGTGGGAAGTTAGTGGGAAGTTTGTGCTAGCTTCTGTTTTGCTGTTTTATTTCCTTATATTCTGAGGGCTTCTGTCTCCATGGTAACGTAAGTGCTGAAAGAACAGGGTTTGCTTTACAAGTTATTATTTAAAGATGGAGCACAACAACAAAGAGTTGCCGCAATGTCTGTGAGAACTGAGAAATTGATGAGAGGAAACTGTTTTCTAGATATGATGACTTCTTAACATCACCTTGTTCTCAGTTTAATTGCTGTAAGGCTTTAAGTTAGACTATAGCTTTTAAAAAGCAGTATCTGAGCAGTTAAAAATGTTGTATGTGTACCTTTATGTTAGGAGTTTAGTTATGAGAAAAGTCAAAGGTTTTAAAGTCATGACTAGATTTCCTTCAGGTGAAAGGTAAACATCAGAAAAGGATATTAGTATCTTTCTGTGCCTGCTGATTTTGTTTTCATCAAAGTTTGAAGTCTTCTCTGCCTGATATTTGGCAGAAAATAGTGTTCCTTCAAACTTGGAAAAATGCATATTGCAGAGTTTTTATGTATAAAAGAATTAGTCCACTGCATTTTACAGCTTTTTATGAGTTTTATTATGTAAATGCATTGATTTTTCTTTAAGAATATGTGACTGATTTTCACATTGTTATCTCCAGGAATCAGAATCGCCTCAGGAAGAGAAAGTAAACCCAACTACTATATGTAGATTTCTGGCAGAGCACGCTATGTTGGTGGAATCTGTTGACAGTAGTAAGAGGCAGGCAGGATAGTTGTGATGGTCCATGTTCTTCTCAGCTCGGTATTTCAGTATTTTATTTGCCAATAATCAGAATTTCTCTCATTATTTCAGACAGTTAAGGGAATGCTGGATAACCCCAATGAACCTGTGAGCGATCTCTCATATTTTGATTGTATTGAGGGCGTAATGGAAAACTCAAAGGTAATTTCCTTTTACCACCTCTGTGCCAGTTGTAAAGTGTTTTGCTTTTTGGAAGTTTCTGTATGCATATTAAACATGTCAGAAACAACACAGTGTTTACAGCTAAAATGTATGCTGTGTTCCTTGATAAAATTCAGCCTGAGATAGGTCTGTTAAGGCAAATTCAGATTTTGGCCACTTAAGAGGAGTACTGTCCCGGAAAGAAATTTTTTATGAAGTGACTGACATGCAATGCTGTTGAAGTGTCCCCCTCTCTCTTCCTATCCTGTGCATTAGACAACGTCATACTTTGGTGATACATTTTGACTACAACTGTGTTGGAAAGGCCCGAATGGGCCTGTTTGTTGAACAGTGAGAGGCGATGAACTACCATTGTATCGTTCTGTGCAAAACAGTTTAGAACAATGCCTGAGCAGTACAGGTATTCCAGCACATTAGAAAATGTGTGAAATGCCTTATTTTTAAAGATACTATTCTTTCTTTGGAGCTTTGCTTTTGGTGTCCTTTATTATCTGGTATGTTGCAATTGTCTCAGATCTTTCCCTGAAAGAAAAAGTAAGTGTCTAATGGATGTGCATGTCATCTTGCATCTAATGCTCTAATGCAGTCAGACCTGATTTTGAACTTTAAAAGAAAATAAAGTGAATTCAGCAGTAGACACTGTGGCAGTTACTGTGCATCCTGACATTCAGATAGTTCCAGCAAACTAGATGCAATTTCATTTCCAGTGAGTTTGGAGGCAAAGATGATCCCGGATGCGCTGACAGCAGCTGCAAGACTGGTTGTCATGTTCCGCAATCCATGAAGCATACCTAGCACCAGGCTAGCTGTGATGACTACTAGATGAAACCAAAAATAACAAAGGTTAAATATGTATCCTCATAGTAATTTGCATTAGAATGGCATTTATGTTCTGCACTGCCAATCCAGCATGGATCCCTTACGCCACACAGGAATATGCCCAATCCAGTGGTGTCATTAAGTATTCAGAATTTCTGGAAGCCAAGTCAAAGAGGTTTGTGGGCCAGAACTGGCTCAAGGTCAGAAATCACTTGTCTTTGAGTGGTAAGGAAGCACATTGGGAAGGTGACTTTGTTTTTTTTTCTGAGGTTCTTGGAGAATCGATGGCAGGCATTTCCCAGAATGCAAAAACTGGGGATCTTTTAGTCTTTGGAGAATGTGTTGGAGTTGCATCCAAGGCTCTTTGTGGCCTCACAGAGGCAGCAGCTCAGGTAAGCACTGAAGTCTGTAAAGCAAGCATGTGTTTTTAGCAAGCTCAAGTTGCAAGTGTGTAACTCTGGGTTCTCTTCCTTGTGACCAAAGAAATTATGACCTCATACTACACAGTGTGCTCTGTGTAGATTCACAGAAGCTGCACATACCCTGCTGTACGCTGCAGAAGCAGCAGTGTGCAATATAACATGCTATTTTATAAGGAAGGGAAATGATATCAGGAAGAAAACTTTGAGGATAAGGCAATTGTCAACACTGCAGCATACGGAATCGTTTGCAGCTCAAGCTCTGAACTAATATGTGATAGAGGAAGCACACAAAACCCAGCCACAGTTAAAACGAATAAATGAAGTTTCATTTAGTTTGTAAAAATTCGTAAGGTGCACTACTGATTTCTCTATGTTTTAAACAATAAGCAACCCTTTTCACCTGTTCAGATACTTTTAGAACAACTGAAATTAAGCTACTACGACAAATTAGAGTCTGGAACTAGTCATTGTGTTTTCACTGATCTGATATGTGGGTGACTTGAACCCTTTATAGCTGATACAGCCTCCCCAGTGAAGGATTTGGCTGTGGGGGATCATGCTCTGCATCTGGAAACTACTTGATATCCCCAAATATGGGAAGTCTCAGTATGGACTTAATCTCCTCCACACCTAACCCTGTGTTGTCTTACTGGCCTATGAAGGTGACATGTAACTGTATCTGTCATGGAAAATCATCGAGAAATCTTCAGATATGGTTTTGACAGTTCAGACAGTTCCTCCTAGTTAAGAGGCATGAAACTTTTATTTAATTGAGAAAGTAAGTTTGGCCATCAGACATTTTGAGCTGCAGTGAGACCAGCAACTGCAGACTTGATGAGTCCTACACTCAGCAGTAGTGCATTTGCTATGAATTGGTTTTCTACTGAGGTTTGATGAAAACCCTCACCACCTCTAACTGTGGCTAATCCAGTAAATAATTTGCTGATGCTTGTGACTATTAAAGCTCTTTCCATTGGGTATGCAAGTGAAAAATAACATTTCCAGGGATACCAGCCGCTTTAAACAGCTGACAGTTTTGTTTTGACTAAAGAAATTTCACAAGTGTAAAGGTAAGTGTTGTTGGTTTCAGAGGATTCTGAAATTAGCAAAAAAAAAAGGTAATAGTACTTCACAGTATGATTTCTGGATAATCTTTAACCACCGTGTGCTATGACATATGGCAAGCTTATCAAAGAACCAATATGGATTTAGCATTGTTTCTTAGGATTGTCTTCTTCCTCTCTCCCTTTTTAGGCTGCTTACCTGGTTGGCATCTCAGATCCAAACAGCCAGGCCGGTCAGCAGGGTCTTGTTGACCCAATTCAATTTGCCAGAGCCAATCAAGCAATCCAGATGGCTTGCCAGAATTTGGTAGATCCAGCAAGCAGCCCATCACAGGTGATTCCTGAGGATCGCAGTGAGACCATTGTTATTAGGATGCATAACCTTGCTTTATTTGTAACCAAGCAAGGAAATTTTGGTTTTGAAAATGTTGTACAGCTTTGAACTGCAACTTTGCAGAGCTAGAGTATAGTAACTGTCACAATCTACTTGTTTTGTGCTATTCATTGTTACAGGTATTATCAGCTGCCACAATTGTGGCCAAACATACTTCTGCTTTGTGCAACGCTTGTCGCATCGCTTCATCAAAGACGGCAAATCCTGTTGCCAAGAGACACTTTGTGCAGTCTGCCAAAGAAGTTGCGAACAGCACTGCTAACCTGGTTAAAACTATCAAGGTACAAATTCTGCCTAACTGTGCTTCCTTCTTCCTTGTGGTTCTATTTCTGGGGTTTATTTGGTTGGTTGGTTTTGGTTTTTGGTTTCCTGTTGAGACAATCAAAACCCTTAGAAATATGTTTTTACTTTCTGTGATATGTATGGTTTAAGAAATCATTAATTACATTTTTGAAGGCCTGAACTGGAAAACATTCAGTGATATAACTGTGCCATAGTCAAGATGGAAAGAATTAGGCAATATTAGTATTGAGAGGCAGCTGGCCCATCCAGTATGAGACACCTCTATGTCGATGTGCTTAATGAACTTGCACCATGAGAAAAATTTGCAAACAACTTAATGTGAAGGCTTTTTATGGTGTTCCATGGCTCGGTAGCCAGAAGTTTGTGGAGGTATTTCTGACAGTTTTACTATATTTATAAAAGAAAAATAAAGAAACAAATCATAGAATCATTTAGGTTGGAAAGGACCTCTAGGGATCATCAAGTACAACCTCTGTCCAACATCTCCCCGATCCCTAGACCATGTCTCAAAGCGTCACATCTACTCATTTTTTGAACACCTCCAGGGATGGTGACTCCAGCACATCCCTGGGCAGTCTGTTCTGGTGCCTGACCACTCTCTCAGTAAAGAACTTTTTCCTAATGTGCAATCTAAACCTCCCCTAGCGCAACTTGAGGACATTACCTCTTGTCCTGTCATTAGTTACTTGGTGTCATTAGTTATTTGGGAGAAGAGATCAACACCAGCCTCACTACAACCTCCTTTAAGGTAGTTGTATAGAGCAATGAGGCCTCCTCTAAGCCTTCTCTTCTCCAAGCTAAACAATCCCNGTGGTGGTTTAAACCCTGCCAGGACCGGGCACCACGTGGCCACTATCCCCCCACCCCCCGGACGGGAACGGGAGAGGTAGCAAAATACAAACCCTGCGGGTTGAGATAAGGAGAATTTAATACAACGATGCAAAAGCAACAATCACAACAGTAACAGCAACAGGGATAACAAGGTACAAAACAAGAGGTATAAAGGTACAGACCGCGTGGATACAGCTACAGACACAGAGCGAGGCAGCCCGGGTGAGACAAAGCCAGGACTGCTCTGCCTGCACCTTGAGTACTGGACATGATGTCAGCATGGTATCAAATAGCAACTCCTGGTGAAAATTAACCCTATCCTGGCTGAACCAGGACAGCCATGAGCCACCAGCTGGTCCAACGGGGTGCTGTGGGAGACAATGCCAAATGCCTTCCTGAAGTTCAGGTAGACAACATCAACCGCCTTGCCCTCATCCACTAGGCAGGTCGCCTGGTCATAGAAAAAGATCAGGTTGGTCAACCCGTGCTGGCTAGGCCTGATCCCCTGAAATATCAGCATCCAAACAGAAGCCATTTATGTTGCTGCTGTTCAATAGTTTTCTGACAATAGCAATCTTTTATTTTCTAGATATGTGTCTACAGCCTGCCAGGAGGCATTTTTTTTCCTCATGCAAGCAGAAATACTACTTGTTATGCCATAGAGGACTCATGAATCTAAACACTTCTGGAAGCCATTTGCTGATCTGCTACTGAAAAGCTTTTGAAATAGTTACGCTCTTAAAACTGGAAGGTTCTATTATGTTACACAGACAGCCCTTCATCTTGAAATATTTCCTATGAGATTATGAAAGAGATGAGTTGACTCATGAAAATGAGAGCAATAAATTATCAGTTCACCTTAACTTTTTTTTACATCTATTTGTCTATAGGAAAGAACCACCTTCTTAGCCCCTTCCAGCCTTTGGAGCATAAGGTGCTGAGCCAGTATTTATGAGAGCCATTAGAGTACAATGATAGAAAACCTTTATTCAGTCTTGTAAAGCAAAGCAATAGGATTAATGTTAGGATAAATAACCGGCTAAGGAAAGCAACACATGCTTAAAGGATCACAATCTTTGCATCAGCCTTGTTCGTGGAGGAAATTTGAAATGTCATAAACAACAGTTTAAAACTGGGAAGAGTTAAACCATCTTCCTTCAATTTTGCAAAGAAACCAATTCAGACAGAATTCAATCACGATTTAATTTCCAGGCTCTGGATGGTGATTTCTCCGAAGAGAATCGCAACAAGTGCAGAGTTGCTACTGCACCTTTGATAGAGGCTGTGGAAAATCTGACGGCATTTGCTTCAAATCCAGAATTTGTCAGCGTACCAGCACAAATCAGCACTGAGGTAAGGCAGGATATTGCACTTCTACCCTCAAGAAGTGGAAAATGGTGAATTAATCATGTTGGAAGAGAGGAAGTGAGCATAGAGACCTGACTGTGAAATGTCCCTCTGTGTTCCTGGGAGCTCACAGGGCATTCTGCTGTCTTTCGTTAACCTCTGAACTTGGTTTTTGCACCAGTTGGATAAAACTAGTTAGGCTACCACAAGTGCTGCCAGTCTTCCGTTAGTAAAGCGACTCCTATGTCTTGTCAGCTGGATTATTCCATGTGATAAAGTAATAAATAGCCCTTTTTTCCACCTCAAGAGCAGCTTTAACATATGGAACCTAATTAGTTCTGCAAAGGACTGAAGGGACATTGCTGGGGTTTACTTTGTGGGTCTTCTGTATTTCTTTTTGCCATCTTCAACCCCTGTAGCTACAACAGAATAGTACTTCAAGTAACAATAAAAGTTTTCAAGCTCCATAAAAGCTTCCAAGTAGAGGTCACATATTGTTAACTGACTCTTCAACTGCTCCTTGGTGCTTTTGGCAGCTTCTGTTCCAGCTGGCAATATCAGATGATGTGGTAACTGTCGCAATCTTAAAGTTGTGGGGCTGCAGCTGAAATCTAAGCTTCTTCTCCAGGCCCGTGGGACCTGGGTTTACAATGTTATTGGGAACGAAATAGACAGGGAGATGATGACCCAATTCAAGTGTTGTAGTCCAACTAATTCCTGGGAAAAGAGCGCGCTCAGTTGGATCTTGCAGGTTTTGTAGCAAATAAAGCTTATTTTGAACGATATCTCCATAGTCTGCAATTAGACAAGTGTCATTGTTTTCTACTGTTTCTCAGCTGGATGGTGCTTTTCCAAACTTGAAATGTGTTTCTTAAGTACATTATATAAAAAACAGTCAGACTGCAGTAATTTTAGTACTTTTTCTGTATTGACTATCTGGGAACGTAGTGGTATGCTACAAGAAACGGTAATGCTATTTTAATGCTGTTAATCAAAGTTTTTGGAATAGAAAGTGTGGACCAGTCAAACATTTAGAAGTTGTTTGTGTTCTTGTACCTTTCTGATCACAGGGATCGCGAGCACAGGAACCAATTCTAGTTTCTGCTAAAACAATGTTGGAAAGCTCATCTTTATTGATCAAAACTGCTCGTTCTCTGGCTATCAATCCAAAAGACCCTCCTACGTGGTCTGTACTAGCTGGGCATTCCCATACTGTCTCAGATTCTATCAAGAGTCTTATCACCTCTATCAGGTACGTCTCCTGTAGTAACAATTGAGCAACCGTTCCTGAAGAACAATACCGTATGGCCATTAGCACTGTGGTATTTTTCGCTAACGGAAATAAATTATTCTACAAGGTACAATATCCCCCCAATTATACTGGGTGTTTAATTGTAATTGATGGCTGCAGTACTCTGCAGCATAGGGTTGTTCTGTGTTTGTATTGTGTTCTCCTTCCCTGGGTCCACCTCCAATTCACTTGAAGGTAAATGTAATAGAGAATTCTGTGGAACAAGAAGTATGGCTAATATTACATCTGTCCATATGACGTGCCAATATACAGTACACAGCAAACAGCATTTTGGTTTTGCTTTGTTTTTTTCAGATGGGTCACACAGCATATAAATTACCTTTGCTATATATTCTTCCTGTAGCATTCTCTGTTTAGTTGCAATAATGCTGTAGCAAGAAATAAATAATCTTTGTTTTGAACTAAACCTATCTGTCCCTTTCTTAGTGAAAATGTTAAAGTGTAGGTCAGTACTTAAGCTCTTAATATTGATAAAATCAAAATGGTATGAAAACAGTGAACTAAGGAGCGATTACAGTTTTATTGATCGTTGCCAACGGTTGCATTGAAATAGGAAACCGCACGTCGGGACAAAGTGCTTGGAAACTAACCTTCATTAAAAGATGCCCGGGACTGAATGTAACACCTAAATACCTAAGGAATTCTTTTCTGAGACAGTCAATCGCACCATACGGAAACGTGAATATTTTTTCCTGGCATTGGTTGTGTTTTCACGTTGACCTTCATTATTGCATTGGTTTGGCTCCATTTGCAGTTCTCCGAGGCAGCAGGTTTTGGGGTATTTTTTCTGTCTTATTAAGAGAGGGAGCCATGCGTGCGTATGAAAGTGTGCAGAGTACTCTGTACATATATCAAAATCCCATGGGTAGAACAAAGCAAGCTTTTGTCCTTGTGGCTCTCCTCCCACATGCTCTATATACTGGCAGGCAGTGAAATACGCTCGTGTGCATTTGTGAAAGAGCCTGCCTCCTTCCCATCATGCTCAGCTTACTATCTCTGTCTTTCAGAGACAAGGCCCCAGGCCAGAGGGAATGTGATTTCTCCATTGATGGGATCAACAGATGCATCAGAGACATTGAGCAGGCCTCCCTTGCAGCGGTCAGTCAGAGTCTGGCCACCAGGGATGACATCTCAGTTGAGGTAAGGGAGATAGCACAGCAAGAGAGTAACGCTGAGTAGCCTCACTTACCCTTCTGCTTTTCTTCCCATTTGAAAACTTGGAGCTGAGCACTTGGTGCAATCTACTACTGGTGAGAGGAGAAGTGCTCTTACTGGATTCTTTCTAGGCAAAATCACATGCCGGCCGAAGCGTATCACTTCTGGGAAGACACCAGAATCGCCAGGCAAAAGTAGGGATGGAAGTGGTTACTTTTAACTGCCACATACATATTGCTCAGACTTGCTGTGCTGACATGACCAACTGATAGTGTTTCTCTGGTGCCTTGCTTACCATGTGTATGTTGGGATATGTCTGAAAATAATACATTACTAGAAGTTCATAGATGTAAATGTCGATGTCTTTTTTCCTAATGACTATTTTTGCATTAACGAAGCAAAATCATGAGTTCATAGCCATACGTTTTAATGAAAAGTAGCTTCCCTCCACAGTAATGTAGGCTAATCCTGTCCTATTCTGACCTTTATCTCATTGAGGAAGGGCCATCATTTCAGAGTGCCTTCAAAAAGTCAGCAACTTAGGACTGGAATTCTCAGCTTGGTGATTAGCGTCTCCTTGTACTATTGCTTCCTGAAATTCCATGTCTATTAGTGTACTCCAGTAGTTTTATTTGGGCTGTAACGCTGCATACTAGAAACATGTCAGATTAAATGAAGCTATACCAAAAAAAAGGTATTAGAGGAGGTATGTCATAGATATAAATCTTTTCTATTTATATAATGAAATCATCTTGGACACCGTGTCAAACTGAAATAAACATTACTGAAAAGAGCAGTTATTTGGAAAGCAGTACAGGAATGTGTAAAAAAGCACCAAAATAGTATTTCTTCTCACTTTTCATGAAAAAGCTAAATCTCAGTGGCTGCCAAGAGATGCAGCACATCAAAATTGAAAGGCAGTTTTTATGTCTCGAGAAGCCCGGTAATGTGCTTCTCTTACACTGCTGTCCCATAGACAGCATTCAGGAGGTCAGTCCTCATCTCTGTCCCTCAGAGATGTTGTTCTTCCTTTTCTTTCCTTACGGGTGAATTTCTCCTGCTAGTTTCCTGAGTCTACAGAAGACCTCTTTGCTCTTGTGATCTATTGTTTGTTTTGAAGAATGTCTCTTCATATCTAAATTGGAGCTCGCTCCCGCTGGTTTCTCTGACCAGTGCAGTGATACTAAACGTTCGGCAGGCCCAGAATAGTTGGGAGGATAGGGGTGGGGGAAGGAGGATCACATCGCAGTAAGAAAGGATGGCTACGCCCGATTTTGCTACTACCAACTGGAGTACAAGGGGGCCATCTTCCCCCTCTCACCTCAGACTTGCCATATAAATCTAAAGATGAGCAGGCCTGACTCAGGGTTCTTGTTGAAGAAGCAGGGTAAAGGAGAAGAAATGAGCAAGTACACAAAGCTGGCAGCATGGATTTCTGCATCCTATTGTAGTGGGCTATTTGAAGAATGTTCTGGGACCAATTGTTGTTCTGAGGAGATTGTTATGGTACAGTACCACTTGATAAAAGAACAGCTGTGACAGTAACTGACAATTGCTCTTTATATCAGGCTCTACAGGAGCAGCTGACGTCGGTTGTCCAGGAAATTGGCCACCTCATTGATCCCATAGCTACTGCAGCTCGGGGAGAGGCAGCTCAGCTTGGGCACAAGGTACTGTCCTACCATTATGAAGGTATTTGAAATTGCAGAGAGCTAGACATTAAGGGAGATGATAACGTCTTAGCTTTTTCACGTCGTACGAAAGAGGAAGAAAGCAGCATGTGGAAGGAGGAAATACTGAAGATTTCCAAATGCTTGGAGCTGAGACCAAATAAACCTTTTCACATCTTGGGCCATAGGGAAGATATTTTCATTGAGGTTTTTTCCGAGGGGCAAGTTTGCAGAAAAAGGGCAAGTGAAGAAAGGGCAAAGACCTGTTGGCAAAGCGAGAAAGCAAAGACAGAAGGGGAGAGCGCAACATTCTAGGTCTCCCTGCCTCTAGCTGTTACAGCCAGCAGCCGTACCAACGTTAGTTCTTCCAGCTTTTGTGCCGTTTTAAAGTGGACCTGGGGCCCACCACACTCCAGGCTCATCTGGCAGGTCCCAGGGTGATAGTTTTGAATATGTATAAATAGCAGAATTTGGCCAATTGGTCTGGCAAAGGCTTGCCAGATCCTGTTTTGTTCTGAGGTCTTTGCATTAAGCGTGCTACTCCGTTTTTTAGCCAGCTCACAACAAAACAGAGGGAAGTGTGGGAAGTGCACAGAGGTTACCTGTGGCCTATGGGGGGCCATCTCCTGAAGCAGCTTCTGTAAGTCTGAGGAGAGGGAGGTCTCTACAGCAGTTTCAAAGGAGTGTGATGTCCCCAGTTTCCACCTTCTGAGTGAGACACTCTATCTGCATTGATTATAGAGGGAGCTTTATTGGAAAAAACCTGATCTTTGAACTACACTGAGTTCCAGTCCCCGCTGCAATTTTTTAGGGGTTGCAAGTGAATAAAGGCTTATGACAGTCTCGCATTCTGTTTTAAATGTTGCATAAACATGTCCCTCTTAAATGGAGTGTTAAGTACAGTAGAACTTGTGCTTATTATATCTCTACACAAAAATGAAATATTACAACACATGTACTGGAAGTGTAATTTACTGTAGTTATTACAAGATTTTAGTAGTATCTCAGATAGTGATCTCTCATCGTGCAATATATTCTTGAGAGAAAAATAAATTTCTTGCATCAGTGCATTTACTACGGAAAAGGAATCACAAATGAGCATTGCTAAGATACAGGTAGTTAGAGAGTCACATTCCTCTTTCCACTTGTTAGGTAAATGTTGACCAAAGTTCTCTTGAGCATTTTTTTCCCTGTCAAATACAGAAACTGATCCTGCTGTTTATTTTGGCACAGGGTAAGAGACCTTACATTTGCGTTTGTTGGTTGGCGGGGGGGGGGTGTTCTGGTTTAATCCTCTGCAAAACAAAATAGAAATAGATGTCTAACTCTTAAAATTTTATTGGTTTTTAGCAGTGTGTGTAGTCATTTAGATGGAGCAAACCTTTCAATATCTCTTCCTGGACATGAGACACTGCTATTTTTCTTTCCCTGTGCCAGCCTTCAAAACCTGCTTATAGCTCCTGCAAACATACACACGCTTGAACTAAAGAGGCTTCAGGTGTACTAGGCGGTGCTGCAGAGGGCTGTCTGTGGATGTTTTGTGGAGGTATCATCCCAAAGCAGTACAGGAATTTCACATCCAGTGAAAACTGGAAAAGCAGAGTTTCATGGATTTCTGAGAGGAACCAAGTGCTGTTTTGGTTCTGTAAAAGATGTGTCAGATGACAGGTAGACTGTAAAATTAACAATATAAAAATATCAGTTTATTTTCCTACAATGTGTGTAGCCCAAAGCAGACATTTCCTAGGAGCAGGTGTAAGTCACATGAGAAACTGAGGAAACTAAACAGACTGACTCCATGTATTTCCGAAGGCAAAAATTCAGCAACAGAAGCTACTAGAAGAACAGTGTCTTTAGATATTCCGAACATTATTGAGTCCAAGTACTTAACTGAGGAAAAAATGGTATGCAGTCTTTGTAGCATTCGTGTTCCTATCAGCTTATAGCAGCCATTGGGTTGTAGACTACTAGCACTTAACCTTTAGTCTCTTAAGTGGCAAGAAATGCTGCAGGTTTCAGGCACCGGGCTGTCTTTGGGAAGTGTTCATGCATCGTGAACAGCCCAAATGCAGTCAAGTCCTTAATTGTTATCTGTTGTCCGCAGCAAAGCTTGTGCGGTTCCTTCCTTGCATAGAGAAAACACTTGTCACGGATGCTCCTAAGTAGCATGTGGCTCTGATGACAGATCTGAAAACTATTTGATCTCAAGGGATTGTGCAGAGGAGACACGGGGCTTTATCAACGAAATGGAAGGGGAGGGGCAACAGAATCACATGGTTTTGCAATACTGATTAAAGGCGGTACAGAGCAAAAGCATGAGGACAGCGTGCTCCTTGAGCTAACCCAGGGCCCAGTGGAAATCAGGGAACATGGTTCCTCTCAGTTACACCCCAGAAACTGGGTTAATGGCCTTCTGTGGTTGTTCTGGCTTTTGTAGGTAACACAGCTGGCAAGTTACTTCGAACCCTTGGTTTTAGCTGCAGTTGGCATGGCATCCAAAACACTAGATCATCAGCAACAGATGACCGTGTTGGACCAGAGCAAGACCCTAGCTGAATCTGCCCTACAGATGCTGTATGCTGCCAAAGAAGGAGGAGGAAACCCCAAGGTACAGTTGCCATATATAACTAAGGTATTGTTTGAGGCAGGGGAGGGCAGCCGCGCATCTCTCTGGAGAGTGGAAAGACTGGTTGAAGAGGAGACACGAGTCTGCCTCACAGCTTCCCTAGAAAGGACACACTGTCCTGCTCTTAAAGTAAGGATTGATAAAGGAGTCCAAAATGAACGGGGTAGCAGAGAGGGCGTGGCTGTTCCAGGGGCAAGGCCTGGGCTGCCCCCAGCACTGGGGCTCGTGTCTGGCCACAGCGTCTCTGTGAGCAAGAAACAACAGGCCCGTATTCTGCTGCTGAGCGCCACGGGGCACCGCGCAGGCCCTCATCCTCCCGGCCAGGACCCAGGAGGGGACCCGGCCCGGGTCTTCCTGGGCCCCGGCCGCGGCTGCCCGGACACGGCCCCTTCCTGCCCTGGGCCCTCCGCCCCCTTGCCCCCTGCGTCGCGAGCCACTCCCCGCGCCGCTCGGGATGAGGCCCAGAGACAGCCCCGCGCGGAACGACCCTTGCTCGTGTCGCCTGCGATCGCGCGCGCCCCGACATGTACCCCGCGCTCTGCGCCTCTAAGGGAAAACTGCGTCGAGAAGCGCCCCCGGGGATCACTGCGCGCTCCGCGAGCCTCAGAAAAAAGTACGTCGACAAGCGCCCCCAGGGATCATTGCGTGCTCCTCCTCGCGTCTAGGGAAAAAGAGTGGCGCAAAGCGCTGCCGGCGATCACTGCGCGCTCCGCGCTTCTACGGAAAAACTGTGGTACAAAGCGCCCCCAGAGATCCCTGCGCGCCCCTCGAGCCTAAGAAAAAAGTGCACGAAAAGCAACCCCAGAGATCACTGCGCGCTCCGCGCTTCTAAGGAAAAAGAGCGACGAGAAGCGTTGCCAGGGATCACTGCGCTTCCGCGAGCCTAAGGAAAAAGTGCGCGAAAAGCGCCGCCAGAGATCACTGCGCGCTCCGCGCTTCTAAGGAAAAGAGTGGCGGCAAGCGCGCACAGGGATCACTGCGCGCCTCTCGAGCCTAAGAAAAAAGTGCATAGAAAATGTACCTCGGATATCACTGCGCGCAAAAAATTGTGGTGAGATGTCTCTAGGGATCACTGCGCGCTCCTAAGGAGAAAAAAAAAAATGCGGTGCCACGATCGCCTATAGATCACTGCGCGCTTCGTGCGCCTCAGAAAAAAAAAAATCGGCACGCTGCCATACATGAGTGCGCACAGTACGTGCCTGAAGAAAGTGCGGTGCCACGTGCTTCAGCGCAGCGACGCGCTTTTTTTTCTAGGCACGTGAAGTGCGCCATGTATATAAGGGTATGGTGCGACGCACTTTTTATTCGCTATACGTATAGGCACGAGAGCGGCGCGATGCACTTTTTTTTAAACGCGCCTAGTAAGAAACGCGCGCGCCGCACCCCTATAAAATATATATATGTATATATATATACGTGCGTATTAAGACAGTGCCTCTATCTATGCCTCTTAATAGGCACGCGTCTTAATAGGCGCGGGAAGCGCGCCCTCTATATAGGTCTGCGGCGCGACTCACCCTTTTGTCTCTAGGCGCGCGAAGCGCACCCTCTAAATACGAGTGCGGCGCGACGCACTTTTTTTTCTAGGCGCGCGAAGCGATCTCGTATATAGAGAGTTTTTTGTGTTCGCTCTTTGTCGCCCCCTGAGCTACAGAAGCGGGTGTTGGAGCCCTTTCGCCGAGCGCGCTGTGATCTAGCGGACCGCCTCGCGCTGCGCCGCTCTTTTTTGTTTCCCGGGGCGCGGGACTCTCGCCTTCTGAGGCAGTGTGGCGTCGCTCCGCGGCTATTTAGCGTCATTTTCTCGCGAGACCTCGCCCCGAGGCGCTGCCGGCCCGTTGCTGTGACGCAGGCGGCCTCTCGGCCGCCGTCCCGCGTGCCGTGGTTCCCCGCCTTTTTTGCTGAGCCGCTCGCGCCCCACGCGCGTTTTCTCGGCTCTTCCCGAGTGTTCGGGTTTTTTGTGAAATTGTGTTTCTTCCAGTTTTTTTATTTTCTGTGGGTCCTGCCATGTATTTTTCAAGTATAGCCAAGTAAGTTTATGAATTCGGCTTCTAATTGTAGGAAGAGTTTATCTGGGGCTTGTTGTAGTTTGTCGGGTTTTTGGTTTTGTTAGTTTCATTTTAAGAAAATCCTTTATTGTTAAGTAATTCCTTTGGAGTGTTTTCTATTACAGTCTTTTTTTTAGAGCTCCATTATGATGGTGGGGGTTTCTTTCTGTTACGTGGCAGGCATTTTTGCTTGTTGTTCATTTAGCCATGTTGTATTTTGAATGGTTTGTACAGCGTAGGATGTCTAATTGTGCACTGTTACCTCTGCCTTGCCTTAAACCCTTGTCATTCTGTGTTTCCTCCTCCCCTCGGGAAAGAGAGATGGAATAAGGGAGAGAGACTTACGGATCTCTGTTAACCCCCCCTTTCCGAATGAGAAGAGAAACGGAGAAAGAGAAAGAGGAAAGAATGCCAAAACAGTTTTGTTAAGAATAATGATAATTAAGTGGAATATATACAGTTCTATACAAATTCACTGTCAAACCAAACACACACACACTACTCTCTCACCCCATAGGTCACCACAAATGCTGTGGAGCAGGTACTGGGGAAGCCCCAGACTGTACTCTCTGAGTCAGATAGGAACCAGATTCTGGAACTGGATTCAGGAAAACAAAGATTGGGATCAATGGCTAAAGGGAGAGTATCCTCCTTGGATGCTGGCCATTCAAGAAGTATTTGACCCTCATGATCCCTCAGCTTTATACTGAATATGATGTACATGGGATGGAATACCTCGTGGTACACAAGATCTAGCAGTGACCTTGGTTTGCATACCAATCCTTGGTAGTAACTCTAACCACTGCTAGAAGCAGATGTCTGAAAACATGCAGTTAGCTTCTGAAAGTGCCATTAGTTAGCACAGACTCAGATGAAAAGTAAAATCACTCAACAGAATCGTTTTGTCTCAAACCAGGACATCCGATATCCCCCTCCTTTGGGCCACAACCCAAATATGAGTGTACCAGACTGTCAGAAGGTTGATTGATTGTCATTTTTCCCAGGTGATTAGGAGGGGAGTAGGAGGCAGACGTGTTGAGGGGACTCCTCAGTGCTTTGGTCCAGTGCTGTATTGTCAGGCGGTAATTGTCATTACTGTCCCCAAAAAACAGGGGAAGCAGGAGTTGGGTACATTAAGGGGGTACCTGAATGTTCTGGTACAGTGCCTTTCACAGTCTGTACCTGAATTCCAGTGGATTGCTGTGTGACCCGGGGAGGGAAAGTTGCACCTTGTACCGTACAGCCTGTAAGCAGAGGAGAATTGTACCACCACGTCTGCATTCATTACGCTTTTGGCTGATGTATTGGTCTGTGCACAGAATGCTCTCTGATGACTTCTGTCGTCTCATTTTCTTTATTCTAGGCATCCCATACTCATGATGCAATCACTGAGGCCGCTCAACTGATGAAGGAGGCTGTGGATGATATCATGGTTACCTTAAACGAAGTGGCAAGTGAAGTAGGCATGGTTGGAGGTATGGTAGACTCGATAGCAGAGGCGATGAGCAAGGTGAGCATAGAAATCCAGACTTCCTCTTAGTTTGGCACTTGGAAATCAATCCACATGGCAGGGGGTTGGAAGAGCTGCCATTCATTCACTTCAGCGGTGGTTTTTGACATTCTGTAACAGGAAACCTACAGATTCTTTGACTTTGCAGACTGTGAAATCAAACTGATAAGGTTGATGGTGCTTGCATTAACAACCTACACAGTACCTGTCAGGAGAACTACTAAAAAATGTTTTTATTTGGTAGTATGCTGATATTTAATTGCTATCTTAGGTCAACTGGCGTTTTGGTTTTGCTTCCTTTTCCTGCTTGTCTTCCATGTCAGCCTCCTGAATTATTAGCAGGCCAACCTTGAAGCAAACTACTTTTAGAGAAGACATCAAAGCCTGAAGTACTCAGCTATACTTTGTAAAATATTTTACTGAAAATGTGTAATTGTAAAATGTGCATGGGTTTCATCCAAACACTTGGCTTCTCCTGTTTCAAGTTAGAGATGTGCAAGATTGAAGCCATTAGCACATAAAGGAATCTTACCTTGTTTTCTTGTAGAAATGCTTTTTTTGTAACCCTTGCATGTTCCTTTGTACAGCAGCTGAGAGCTACAGGTGATTTGATCTTCAGCTCAAAAACTTTGCACTGTAAATTGTCTGCGTCTTCGATGCCATAACATGGGCTAAAGTCTTTTCTGAGCTTCTCCATATATCCTGGGGCATTGTCTTCACGTGTAGATTTTGAGAGGGAGGAAATTATAAAAATTAATATATAATACAACTTCATTATTGCACATAAAGTATGTTATAGGTTATGCCTTTTTATTTCTAGCATATTTTTCCTTCTTTTTTGTAGCTGGATGAAGGTACGCCTCCAGATCCTGAGGGAACATTTGTTGATTATCAGACCACCGTTGTGAAATATTCTAAAGCCATTGCTGTAACAGCACAGGAAATGGTGAGATACTTGGTTAGAACTAAATACAAACTCTTCTGCCTGCATAAGGATCATGGAATTATTTGCAGAGGGTTATGACACTCTTCATAATGCTGATTTTCAATAACCTTATCTCTTTAGGGGTAATGGAGCAAAGGAAGTGACGATTTTGTCAATTTAACTCTTGGATATTAGCGGTGTGATTGTAGGGGTGGCACCCTACAGGAGGAGTGCTGGATTGGATTGTGCCTGTTCTGTGCATACCCTTTTTATTTGGCTCATTTTCTGTGAGAAATAGAAGGAAAACATTTAACCTACATGCTTTTTATTCCGCCTGTTTTATAGTCACCTTAGGTTTATTGATGATTTTAGGTTACCCTTTCATGCTTATTGTTTCATTTAGCCTGTGAAATAAAGTCAGTATTTTCAGACCCCTGGGATGCTTACAAATGAATACAGATCAACATCTCACCTTGTTCTTTTTTTGCATTTCTGTGATTCACCTGCTATTAACAAAAGAAAAAAGGTGCGGCATCGAGATTTTCTTAACCTCGTGTTCCACAGTAATGCTTGCCGAGGCATGTTTGCCTTTTGAAGAGTACTTCCATTGCCTGGTTGTATTTGAGGGAGGCAAGGGTACTATTTATGTGTACTGCAGACTGGATTTTTTGCAAAATTGATCGCTGTTGCAGTTGAGACAGGTTGATGATTCTGCTCTCTACGATATTACAGTTTAAGGGAAATCAGTATCAATTTCTCTAAAATTAGGTTTGCCCCAGTGATGGAATTCCATGGTTTTCACTAATATATAAACTGGAGACAAAAGAAATATCTCTGTTAAAAAGCAGTCTCTTTCTAAAAAGAGATTCAGTTATTTATACTGATGTTCAACTAAGGCATTCTGTGTGGTGGTACCAATTTCTTCTTGGTCCTCTTCCCATATCTTAGATGTGGTTTGCATCGGTCCTCAGATTTTTTTTCCATTTCTGTGCTCCTGTGCCATGCCGGCTGAGACTGATGTAGGCTAGCTCACCTTTGACAAAATATGGTGGTTGCAACACACAAAACCTGTTTCCTTGCCTGGTCCGAGTAACTGTATACATGGCCCGTTGCCCTGCTGTGTCAAAGAGTGAATTACCAGCTCTAACTGCTGCTGTTTGATTACTCGATGTTTTGTGAGTGCCTGGTTACTCTGACTCTAATAAAGCATGTTTGCTTGAGTTTCTTCATGGAATTCTTGCTGGAGGACAGGTCCTTTACATGGTAAATGGTTTATCCCATTTCATCAGTATGGCCAAATGAGTGTGCTTCTAGGCTGGAGTGTATTAACAAATTATTCTCATGCCTGTCATTTTTCTTTTTCTCTTGCCTGTGTTCTTTTTACAGATGACTAAGTCGGTTACTAACCCGGAAGAGTTGGGAGGACTTGCATCACAAATGACCAATGACTATGGGCATTTGGCTCTCCAGGGCCGAATGGCTGCAGCTACAGCAGAACCAGAGGAGGTCTGCAGTTTTTAGACCTCTTTATTCTGTGTACACAGTGTCGTCAACATGGGTATTCTTTCACTGCAAAGAATACAATAAATACAGAGTAAAGTCACAAGGGATATTCACCTCGCTCAGTTGCGGTAACAGGCTCGCAGCCATTGCCAAATGTTATACATCTCTCATGTGATTGGACAGAGAATAGGTTTTGAACTGTTGGGTAACGTGTCTTCTTTCAGATGTCTTTGCGAGGATTCTAAAATGAATGCAGTGGATGCATTTCCACTGCCTTTGCTTCATTAGTCACTTTTGTACACAGGCATTGCCTATACTATGTGTGCTCTGGTAGGCAAACAAATGTGCTACCTCTGGCCCACTAGCACTGGAAACATGGGACAGGACAGCACATCTGTTCCCAGAAGAATTTCATTTGGGCTACTATTGCTTGATTGAAACTCTGACATGAACTGAGGTGATGTTGTAGGTATACTTTGGCTACGCAGATCTGTCTCTTTTACAATCTACCTCTATTTTTGCTACAAACAGGCTTTAAGACACAAACTATGTGCAGCCAGACAAAAGCTCCTGAGTTTGTTTTCTTTGGCCAGAAAGGAACCGACAAGCCTCATGAAATTGTGTGTCTTTTTACAATGCTGTGAAACCTCAGAATATCAAGAATTATTTACACATATTTTTCAGAAGAACTGTTTCCTCCTTATGGTTTGTGAGGAGATACCTACTTTGGTCTTTGATATTGACCTTTGCCTCCTCCAAATATGCTTTCTATTCGTGTGCCTTTGTGGGTGGGGCAGAGCTGCACATAGGGCTATATGGAGTACATATTTACTGATTACACACCTCGATTTTACCGCTGCTCGTGTGCACAAATGTATAACAATAGGAATTAGGATTTACTACAAAATGTTTTCAGTGAACATTCAGAACTTTCAAACCAGCTTCACTTCTGCTTCTCTTCAGCCCTTCTATTGCTCTCAATACATGCCAATTGTCTACGGAATGAGTTTTCTCCTAGGAGTACTATTAATTGCCAGATTTTAACAACACTTAGGGACTATGCAAAAGACTTAACATTTTATTTCTTAAGTGTGGCGCTTTATGCTACAAGCCTAGTTACCAGAACAAAAACCTTTGCCCAAACCTGTGGTCCAGCTGCGAAAAGAAACAGCTTGTGATAGGAGACAATTCCATAGAAGGGGACAGAACCTCCTAAATTACTTGGGGCTTTTGCTGACAGACAGCTTGTAAACATAAAGACAACTCTTAATTATTTGCTATACATTTTTCCTTCTTTCTCATGTTTTAGTAAATTACACGTATATATATACATAGATGCTTTTTTAGCTTGCCTGGAAGCGATTTCAAGTTTCACTTCCTGTGCTGAAAGTGATTTGCAGGCAACCAGTAGGAGCACAAATATCCTTTGCTGATGGTACTTCTTTTGTACCTCAGAGCTGGAATATGACGCAGGAGAGGTGGGTTCCCCGTGTGGTCTTACGTGCCTCGTGCTAACAGAGGAATACGGACTATCTGGCCCAGTTGCGTTCATCTGTTACAGTAGACGCTGAATGTTCTATGAGCACAGTTACAGAAATCCTTTTATCTCTCTCTTCTCATTGTGTGCCTCTGGTTAGGGCGCATGGACAGACTTTGTCAAGATGGGGTAAGAGAGTATCTCACCATCACCAGCTATATTGGCTTATATAGACAAAATACGTTCAAAGAGTTTGTGACTTTGTAATTACATTCCACCACTGATAGACTCCTCAAGTGTTTTGTGCTCAGTAGCTACATGAAAAGCAAAGGCTTGCATTTGCCTTGATACTGTTAAATTGAATTACTGTTTCTGCACGTTACTTTCTACCTGAGGTTGAAATAATTCCGTTTGTGATACTAACAGCTCTGATTCCTGCCTACTTATTCATCCCAATAAACACCTATATGCCTAAGTACGCACAGGTACTAAAACTATTGTGTGTTTCTAAGCAGGGACCACGCAGCTTATGCTGCAGGATTATCAGAAGCAGTGAGGGCAGCATTTTCCACATTTCAGTGCTCCACTTCTACATGGTCAGATCTGAAAAGTTGAGACTTATTGCAAGAATCAAAACCAAACAATCCGAGTCGTACTTTTTGACCCAATTTCAGTCATGTAGAGTAAATGTGTACTTTTTATGCATCGTACGTACCTTGAATACAGCCCATGCTGACGTTTCAGCTCCAGGAGATGAAATAGAGTTACTTGAATGTGGCAAAGTTGCCTGTGTTTGAATTACGTTTGCTTGACCTGTGTATATGCCTTATGCTTTCTCTTTCATGAGGTCCGGTTTACTAGTGCTCTTCTTTCATCACTGACCCTTTTATAGGGTTGTGCTACATGAGTAAATAGTATTACATCTGTCCTTTTTTTTCTGATCTCTGCAGAGAATATAGCCATGGGTGGACTATTGATAATAAAGAGGAACCAGAGGGATCATGTTTCTAT
>VYZX01030598.1:112187-130274 GCA_013401335.1 Brachypteracias leptosomus
CGATCTCAGGTACCCTTGACTTCAGGTGCATTTTGGACCTGGTAATATTTCCATGCATTGCTAAGTTGCTATTTATTGGTTGCTGTAGTTCCCAGGGGCCCCAGTTGGCTTTTTCTAGGTGGATAAAAGTACAGTGTTCTCCTGAACGAATGGGAGAGATTTTGACCATGAAGAGATAGTCACAAATCTCTTGTTCCAGGATTCAGTGCTGGGAAAGGAGTCTCTCTGTGGGACTATACTCCCATTAGGATACAAACCTTCCTCAGTCCTCTGGAAGTGCACACCTCAGTCAAGGCTAGTGTCTCAATGCAGGCTGGTGCTGCGCCTCAGTCAGCAGCCAATTCCACGTTTCAGAGAAAGGACAAAGAAATCTTTTGGTGATTTCTCCATGATCTAAACATTGTAATTAAGCACATTAGACTCCCTTCCTTCTTTTGGGATGGGTTCTGTGCTGTCCTCTGTGATTCACAAGGAAGAACAGCAATTTAACATTGTTCCCATCTGCACTGCTAACCTTCTGCAATAGGAGTTCCCTTGGCTGAGTTAAAACTACCAGGCAGAACTGGTAGCTTCAGTGTTACACCTGAAGAGTTTTGGCCCTCATAAGAACCATGCAGTTGAAAAGGCCAATGACTTTCTTTACCTTGCTACTCAGAGCACTTTTGAAAGCCTCCTGCTTCTAAGAGTAGATGATGTAGCCTGATGCTAGGGAGCAGCTTTCCAATAAGATTCTTCACCCTTAAAGACTGGATAAAAAAAATGCACTGGACCTATAAAAGCACTGTTTGAAGGGCTGAGGTTTTTCATCTGGTTGGTGTGGTTTTCTTTAAACTAAACAAATACTACACAGGGTGGTCTCTTCAGGCATAGGGAAAGGATAAATGTAAAACAAATGAATTCCAATATCACCATAGAAAAGGTGATGCATGTTATCCTGTTATCTCATAGCTATGTTCAGTTTTGTGGCCATCTATGAGTTTTAACCTGCCACTTCAATGAAACAGACACTTGTAAGATAGCATAGTTATTTAGACAGATATATGGATAGATCTGAAACTAGGTTATGCTTCTTTACATAGAAATGAGAAATTTCCAGTGATATGGTGCACCAGCGCAGAAATCTTCAAATGCTCAGTTCCCAGACTGAAGGCAGACTGAAAGTGAAGGAGCTGTGAGCAGTGTGGTCTAGCCCTGCATTACCCAGTCTGATACAGATGCTTCAGGATGTGCTCCACAGCTCCATGCAGCTCTACCAGGAGATTCTGATATGCCTACAGATTTTGAAGGCAAACAGGATAGAAAGCAAAGTGCCTGTCACATGTCAGACTTGGATACTCTTCTGTGTTTGCAAGAAACAAAGGGTCGGTGCCTGACTGAGGGATATACTGTATCTTGGCTTAGAGCTGTTACAGGGTAGCACTTCTGAAAGTACAATGATAAATTTGAATGAATCTTGATAATAGCTATTGCATGCTGAGAAAATTCCCAGTCTTTGCCTTGAAGCATGAAAATCTTATTGTGTTAGGGTTTTTTAATCCTTCTATATTTTGTAACTAAAGATCTAATGAGTTTCTTTTTTGTAAGAAATGGTGTTGTTCTTTGTATTCTGGCAAAATTTCAAGATGAATAAGTGTATTCTTGTTTCTCACCACATTTTCTCCCCTCAGCAACAGCAGTGTGGCATGCTGCTCCACATGGAGCTCTTCAAGTGTTGGCATGTCAGAAGTATCACTTCTAGCACAGCAGTTCTAGTGTGCAAAGTGTGTTAGAATCAAAGGCACTTAAAAAGCATCATCTATTGTTTTTAATCAATAAATATCCTACAGCTTGAACCAAGACTCTTTATCACAAGGGGTTTCGGAGCCCCCATGGCAGGGAGAGGCACTGAATTATTTTTAGGTTTCCCAAAGAGACATGCTTTTTCCTACTAACATCTTATCATAGTACCATAAACAAACTGATCAAAGCTGTAAACCCTCTCATACAATTTCTTTAATTCCTTCCCTTTATGTGTCCACATAGATGCATTCCCTGTCAGCAGGGACTTTCCTTGTTCCCTTTCAGAGTCCACTGCATTGATAAAGGCCAGTGCCACAATCGAGATGGCGTCTCACTTAGAAGATGATGTTAAACACTTTGATACCTCATCCTCCCACAGACTTTCTGTATGACCTTAGTCAAGTCTTTTAGCCTCTATGCCTTCTACCCTATCTGTAAAATGGGATAGTTGCACATAAACCTCACAGGGAGATGGCAAGATGAAATGCACTAAAGACTAAGAGGTGCTTTGATCTTACACTGGTCTAGTTCCTGGAGAGCTTTGCCCGGATATGAATATGAATCTAACTTGCAATGGCACCAACCAATTCTCCTGCAGAAGAGGAATCCCAGTGGACCACGCTGGACAGTTAACTTGCCTTTTGGTTTAATGTTTGTCCATATATTCTGAAGGGGTTCAAAGCAGCCTCTAATTTTTACTCATGTTTTCATTTTATCTCTACAGATTGTTGCAGGTAAACAGGATTGAAAAGCCTAGTGCCATTCTATCTAGGCAACTATAGTGGAAGCATTTCCACAGCACTAGAGGTCACCATGAGGGAATAGAGTGCTGTTGTAGTATTATTCAGTAGCATCTCTATTTCAACTTGCCAAGATTTAAAAACTTAACCTGGAGGCAACAGTAACAAACTGAGGTTTACTCCCTAACAGACAATGCTGTTAAGCATATGAAATGCTGGGACCTGAGCTGTGGGTGCTGAGTTGGAGTTGACCTATGGATGAGTCACAACCCAGCAGTGTGTTTTATTCCTCTGGTGGTTTCAGGCCCCAGAGAGAGAACCTGGCCCACCTGTGTGAGGCCCCAACTGCCCCCAGGTGATCATGGTTGGGGTGGTGGGCAAGGCTAGAACTATGTTAACCAGGAACCGACCAGTTTCTGAGAAGCAACAAAAAGCTGATCAGTTTGAAGAGAGTTCCTGTGGAAGAGAGTTCCTGTTGGGGGCAGCTTGCTGAGCTCTCTTTCAGTGGTGTGTTCCCCTTTGCCTGCTTTGAGATGGAGAAGAGCAAATGGATAAAGAATAAAAGGTGAAAAGATGAAGGTATGTTGAGGGGATTTTGCTGAGTTTGGTGTTGGTCTGAGGAAGAAGAGAGCTGGCAGCACAGCATATCTTTATAGAAGGAAGATACAATACTGGTAGGATCTCAATACAAATAATGCCAAGTTATCTAAACTAATCCCTTGTCAAGTTCCCTAGATCCTTTAGGCAATGTGTGTACAGTTAAGTTGTTAATTGATATGGGAATGTGTTGGGTAAGTTACAGCAGTTATTGCTGTTGGAGATAGGCTTATCATCCACAGCTCAGTTACACACTTTGTCTGGCACTCGCTGGTGTCAAGTGCTTCAAATGTGTTACTGGGGACAGCAGCTACCTAATCTGCTAGTTGTAAATATTACATGCTACTGATTGTCTGCATGTTTCCTCTGTTGAGATATATGTTTCTTTCACCAGGACTGGGGGATCTACATAGCCCAGTATCAACAAGCAAGAAGCCATTACATTCCTGGTTGCCTGCTTTTTACTTTTTAGACAATATGTTCTGAACCACAAGGCTGAGAATCCAAAGCCAGGAAAGCTCCCTGTCCCTGCAAGAATGCACCATCTGGGAACATAAATAAGTTAGGAATGTCTAGTTTTGAATGCAAGTAGCCAGATCGTTTTTCTTCCTTTCTCTGACTCCTCACACCAATATTAGTCATCTGGAGGAGCACAGGAGTGCAAATGTGCCAAAATGGAATAATGGCCATTTGGGGGTAAGATTTTTTGGCAGGGCATTCAACCAGCATTAACTGAAATGGATTCATTAGAATCACCTTAACACAAGCCATGCTAGTTTATGCTATCCTTGAGATGTTAGCCACTGAATCAATCCTTCAGGACTTGGTCTTGAAAAAGAAAAGGAAAATGTTAGCCAGATTTTGGAAAATAAAAAGACCAAATCTGCTCAAGCCCCCATGTCTTTAGTGGGGTTCAGAGGAAAATTCCAGGGCCACTGGCCAAATTGGGTAACACCTGCTTCTTTGACAGGCAGAAGCAGTTTCAACAACAGAGAAAACATAGCCATGCAAATTTGTCGTACAGCAGAACATTCAAACCTCAGGCCCTTCTGCATTAACCACATGTACTCCTCCCTTAGCACAGCTGACATCTTTGGAAATGCATTGAAAGCTACAGAGAGTTCCCTCCCAGGCAGCTGGTTTGCTCTGGCACTGTTTAATAACCATTACGCTTATTATCATCATCTCCTTCCAGGTCCCCCACTCCTTCTCGTACATTGTCATTTGCCAGGTTGGGACTCCGTGGTTAGCAACTACTTCAGCACTGCAAGGTTACAATTAAACTATACAGTCAACAGCACTGCGTTTAGAGCAGTTGATTCAGATGTGGGAGATATTGCTTCAAATTCCTGACTGATACCAATAGGGCAGTGACTTGAAACTAGGTTTCCAATGTCAGAAAGCAGTGGTTATTCCTGGTTAAGTATAGATGTCTGATCACAGGAACAGACATGTAAATATAAACCATGAGCTCAGCAACACGGTGTTATCATGCAAGAAATTCAAGTAATCTGCAAAACCAATTTTGTTGTGCTTCATGTCCATAGGCCAGACAGAGCTTGGGGCTACTTAATCATCCAATCTGCACCACCATCTGTTGCTATACAAGTTCCTGTATCATCTGGCTTCCATCCTGCATGGGAATCAAATATCCTTAAACTCCACTGGAACAGATATGAGTAAAGGTAGGATGCAACTTCTCAGTGGGTAAAATTCCTATAGCTAGTAGGCAAAAGGTTGGGTGTAATCATGTGACTGATGTGGAAAGTTAAATATGTGTTAAAAGCTATTGTTCAGCTTTACCAGCAAAGCAGCCAGGATTCTCATTTTAAGTAACAGGGCCTGTATATCTTAACACCATAATTTGGAGGACTAAATTCTTCCAGATTCAGGAATATCTTGGAATTCTATAAATCATATAATCTTTGTTGATAGTTCAAACAGCATATATTAAAATATTGGTTTTTATTAATACCTCCATAGCTGGCATTCCAGTTGTGCTCTTGCCTCAGAAGTAGAAATCCAACAGTGATAGTTATCATTATAATTTTGTGGGCACAATCAGTGTACAGTAAGATAATATGTTTTGCAATAGTAAGGCATATGTGTGAGGCCATTGCCAGGTGAGCTGCTGAGGCAGCTTTAAAATAGCTCCAGACTAGTGGCTTTTGATTCAAGCTCTGTTCTCTAGCTCATTCCAGTGGCCAGAAAGAAACACTCCAAAACTTACATCATCTTGCTGTATGCCAGATCCTGCTTACTGTTGACACTTGCCTCTTGAACAGCCAAACCTCAGTCATCTTCAATAGCTAGTGGTAGCCACCAAATGACTATATGAGGAGCTGGGAAAGAGGCATTCGAAAAAAGCTACTTAGAATACCTAAATATTCTCTGCCTGTCCTGGAAAATTCAGTAGCTGAAGGTTTTGGCAAGGCCTGTGTTGTGCTTGGAAAACTTGGTTGGTCAAATTTAAACCACAGCCTCAGTTCTATCTGCATCTGAAACAGTGTGGTGATACAAGGAAGAAGTGTTTGCCAAAAGGTGCAAACCCCCCCCTTAATTCCAAATGGCTATGTACAGCGGGAATAATCTTTTCTTTGATGTGTATCTGTAGTGAAAAGGTGATTGAATCAGTTATTTTTTCATTCCCTCACCCTCCCTCCTCCCCCAAATATTCCCAGGAAATATTGCAGTAATAAACAAGGGTTTATTGCATTCCAACATACACCAGGCATCCTGGTGTGTGAAGTTTGCCTAAGTACATGCCGTTAGGATGCTCAGTAGTAATGCTATCAAGACTAAACCGTTGTATTTGTTGCGTTCTGAGATACAGGGTAAGTAACTTCAGATGATCCCTCTCTTTCAGCTCCTGACTGCTGTGGATCCTGACTGTTGCAGCATTCAGGCAGTTTTGAGATCTGGAATTTTATCATTCTTTTCTAAATAATCAGGCCAGCCCTGGGCATCAGAATATATCCTACTGCCCTTGGCGCTGATGGAGAAAGGTATTTGCTATGATGGATCAGAACTGTCTACATATATGTATGTATAGTCTCTTGTGGGGAGGCAGAGAATCTGTATTCATAAGTAGCATATTATTTTGCAGTTGATTTCTTTATGACAGCCTGCCCATGATGGAAAAATTGTTCTGGTGAGGTACTTAAACATAGACTTATTTTTTGATGGAAGTTAACTGAGGCTGTGATTCCGAAGGACCACAAAAACTCTGTGTAATTAAACTTTGGCAAAAGCAGATTATACAACTCTGGCACAGAGGAGCTTGTGTCTATAAAAGGCAAGATCTGTCTTTTGTTTATTCCCTAGTAAATCAGTGAAGTATGTCATGGTGTTTTAGCATCAACTTAGCATATTTTGTTTTCTCTTCTAATTTACAGGCCAGTGGAAAATAGAGATTGATCAAGTTGACTAACGACTTAGAGACTGTTCATAAAAAAGCAAACCGTTTCCCAGCTCTATAGACAATGGGCAGCACAGTGCGTTTATAGTGTAGCATTACCAGCTTTAGGTGCCATAGGAAAGCTAAACGTGATTTAAAGCCACGCTAGCAAGCAATAAACTTGAAACAGCATTTAAGCATGAGGGAAAAGTCAGGCTGCGTGTATGTAAATCACTGATATAGACAAGATATCATTGACATCTAAGGGTACTGAAGGATTCTCTGCAAAGGGTTCTCAGGAGGATGGTAAAGTACTGACTGCATCACCCATTTACACTCTGCACTGCCAGAGGGACATAACATATCTTCATTAGCATTTTAATTTAGATCAGGATTGTAGTTTTGATGTGAATCTCTCTGTTAACCTCACTTCCTGTACTTTTGTTTGTATTGAGTGGCCTTGAGGCACACAAACTGGGTACCTTTTAGATGAAACCAGAAGATGTGGTCAGACCACAAATAAGCATTCAGTCCATGCAAGAATAGAGAAAGTTTGAAATAAAACTTCCTAAAGTGTATATAGAACAAACTCTGGTCCTTAGTACCAAATTATTTGTGCTACAAATGTGTTACTTACACCGCTCTACTTGATAATGTAGATACAATTGTACTTGGCTGTGGGTACGTACACACACACATATATACATATGTAAATAGCTTCCCTCAGTCATACTTTTAGATATATTGGGTTGGATATCTAGCTAGCACAAGTCAGTGCCACTTCACTGAAACCTGCTACTACCAGTAAACATAACTTCTTAAATATTACACTAGCTTTATAGTCAGCTAAGTTTGCCAGCTACTGTCCCACATTCTCTAAAATATGACCTGCAGCAAGCCCAAGGATATCTAGCTGGGGCTGTTCTCAGTAGTGGGATTCCCAAACCCAAAGCTGAGGAAAACTAAATTGAATGAATGAATTTGGCAGTGTTCTGGTTGCTTCTTTGCACTCCACCTTGACGTGACCAGCAGATTGTGTAGATGTCCACCTCTTGGTGTGGACCAAAATGGGTAGTTCAGTATAATGTTTCTACAATCTCTCATAAAAATACCCATTAAATGGATCAGTTGCATGCATGAATGAATGCCAAGATTAAACCCTGTCACAGGAATACCAGATGAATCTTCAGAAAGAATAAATGTATTTCCATATTAAGGGACATATTAAAAATAAAGACCACAAAATGGGATGTTAGAAATAGATGAGTTAATATTTATTATTAGTGCCTAGTTAAATGAACAAGAGTACATTCACTGTCCTTTAAAAGGGATGTTAACATTGGAAAAGGAAATGTGTGAAGGTGTGAGACTGCAATTTATAAATGGGGTTAATGACAAAGGACTGCAGTCTTGCTTTCCCTGAAGTTTTTCCACAACAGCAGATTTTGAGGATACCTGCTTAACTTCAGATGTAATCTAACTTGCTCTGATATTTACAGTTTTTCCACTCAGACTACTATGGAGAAACCCTTCAAAAAAATTAATTTCAGATAGGAAGAGAAAGTAAGTTGTCAAAATGAAATTTCCATCACAGTATTTTGCTACAGTTTTGACTTGACCTGTCTAGGATGAGATTTCAAATACTCCCAATATGAGAAGGGCAACATAAGACAGTGTTCACTCACGCTTCCTTATTCAGCTTGAGAGAGCAGCCAGAACCTGGACACAGTGAGAAATCCCAAGTATGGCTATGAAATCATATCTGCCAAGACTAACTGCAGCTCTGTGCTCAGTCTGATGCTTTTGCCTTTCATCAGAAGCTGCCTGACAAAACCTATCACTCACACTGGCATCCTAAAGGCAAGACAGAGGGCTGTGTGACTCTTGGCTGTCTCGTTAAAACTGAATTCCATTAAAGGATGCTGTTCCCTTGCATATGCATATTTGCCATTCACTTGCTTTGATGATTGTGTGAGTTGCCATTTGTAGTAGCTGTTTCACTTGCGTTAAAGTAAACACTGAATTATGTATGCAGCCAACAGCAGCTTAAATGTAGGCAGGCACCCTTTTAACATTCAGAGAGGGGGAAATGCGCAGGTGGAATGAACCACGGCTGTTTGTAAACTCTTTTTCCACCATAGCAAATGTTTTGAAGTGAGATTGATCTCCAGGGATGCTCCAGCTTCTGCACATGCCTGTGTCAATTTTGAAAAAACCTGCATCTTCAGGATCCCAGAAAAGTGTGAAGTCATGGACAGCCTGTGCCTAATCCTAAAGTCATTCATTCAGGCATAACTGGAAGTAATTCAGCTGAATACTGTGAAGTCATCCTGGCATGAAATTGCTTGCAAGATGAGAATCAAAATGCTCCTCTTGTCTGTCATTAAGGCAGTTTAACTGGGGCTATTTCTGATCAGAAGGGAAATAAAATAAAAACAAGGGCAAAACTCTACCTCAAGCAAACATCCTGAAAGACTTGGATTTATTTTTCTACCTTAGGAAAGAATGAGCTTATTTCTAATTTAGACCAGGGAAAGTCAGCTTCTGAATCAAGTGTTGGACCTCTCCTCTCCACTATATGTTCCAGTCAAGCTATCATTTGCCTTAAGTGACATTTTGGCTAAATGCTTAAAGATCACTCAATTATCTCCATGTGATTATTGACTATGCAAGGGAATCATATTTGGGAAAATATGCATACAGTTTTCTTGCAGGTCTCCTTTCTGGCCAGTGTAGGATTTGCATTCTGTTTTTATGTATAACTCCTCTTCTACAGAAGCCAATATGACTTACAAAACATTTTGCTCTTTTTCAGCAAGCTTTTGCTGAACTTCAATGCTCTTTCTCAGAATGGTGCTTTTATTCCTTTAATGGCAACAATCATGGTTTGTACACATTCTAAGAGATGGTCGCCCTTTCAGGAGCAGCATCCAGTCGCCTCTGCTTGCTTTGTAATGCTCCGGTTTTATTCTCCATGGCTCTTAACTGGCCCAGTTGGCACCTTTAGTTGTGTTGATTGTATCTCACACCATCCTCTCTCTTGTCTGGTCTTTTCTCAGACTCCAGGACAACCCTGAAGTGCTTACCTTCAACCCTATAGTTATATGCTTCTGATTTTTAGTATAGATACATCATCCACTTGAGTCCTGTAAGCACTTACTGCTGTACTGAAACTCCATTCTTATGGCCAGAGTATATATGTTTCAATGTCTATCTAATATTTCTTCAGTCTTCATCTGCCAAGTGATATTCCATTCTTTCCTGGCTTTTTCTTCACTTCCCCACTTCATTTCCTGTTTCATCTACTGCCTTTGCTTCAGCCAAGCCCCTCACTTTAAGAGAAAAATTAGGTCAAGACTGCAGAAGGAGCAGAGACAAAGCTAACTGAACACTACAGAGGCTCAAAACTTCCTTTTAATGTCTCAGTGAAACACTGAATCAAAATGGTGTTAGCATTCCCGTGGTCCCAGAGGGTCCACAGGGATCAGCTGTTTCTGAGAAGTCAGGTCTTCAGGACGGAGGCCCTTTTTAACTCTCAATCTGACTGTAAGGGCCTTGGAGCCACACATCATGGGCCATAATGCATAATACAAGTATATGTCCTGCACAAATCAACATTAGGAGAAGAGCTTAAAAGATTTTTTAATACCTCTAGGAAATCCACTTGGTTTAACTAGAGCTACCAGACAAAACTGAGATGGGGAAAAGAAAACTCAGAACACCTGGACTTGCTCTAAGTCAGAAGGTAAGCAGAAAGCTGGATTTGGAGTTGAATCTCAGTGTTCCTATGCCACAAAGTTAACCTATTAACCTAAGTATAATCACAGATGTGTCATTGTCAACTATATTTTTATTTTCTGTTAATTAGTTGCATCCCTTTTTTTGAACAACTCTTCTGTCAGTCAGGACAGACACACAGTTGCAATGAAAAGCCACCCACAAATGCATCCCAACAGGAGCTGTGGTAAATAAACCCAAATAATTAAGACATTCATGAGTGGCATGTGAAATCTCTGGAAACTGGCAATAACTGACAATATTTTTTTTTTTGTGCAGGCTCACATCACAGTGGGCTAGAAGCCAGACCTGTTGCATGTTTTTGTGTGTGTATGCATGTGGAGTGAGCTCACTTCTTTGGCTTTCTCAGGGAGGAATAGATCAAATGCAAATGTCAGCTTCCTAATTAAGTCCTACTTTCACGGGTTATTAAACAAACAAAAACCCCACAAAAATATTTTGAAATGGTACTACCAATTTAAACCATATTTTGAGACCAAAAGAAAAATCCTGTCATGTGAACTTGTATATCAAGCTTTCAGCAAGCACAATTTAAATGCTAAGTTATTAACCACTGTACAGCTGTATACTGGAAATTACGTTTGACTCAAAGAGCTTCAGATGCATGCCACACTCAGTCTCATAGTGCTATGGATACACTTGAAACTGCAGAAATGTTGTTTAATTCTTTCACTTAGCTTACAAGACCTCTGTGGCTTCAGTGTGCTGGACTTTAGCCCAGACTTTAATATTCAGACTGAAGCCTTACAGGGAGAGCTCTGGAAAATACTTTTGGCATTGACAGACTTCTTTCTTACCTGCCCATATTAGACCAAAGAAACACTAGCAAAAAGTATGACTCAGGCCCTCTGAAAGCTCCAGAGTATAAGAATGTTGGATACATTCAACCCAGTCATGGTATAAAGGAAGGGAAAGAATCCTCTTAATTCCCCAGGTCTAGGTATAAATCATAGAAGAAAGTTCTTGTCAGCAAACCGAGAGGCTAACTTCATGAGTTATGGAGTAACAAGACTCCATTCCTTACTTAAAGTTTCTTTTCTAAGACGTAACTTTATCCTCCATATCAACTGAAGTCTGTAGATCCTGCAAGTAAAAGGTTAGCTGGTAGACCCGAGGAGGGTTCATCTCAGCACCACAAACAGGCAGAGCTCAATTTTTCCTTCCAAGCACTTCCTAGACTTCAACAATAAAATTCTAGTGGCCAGAGCCTATCTAGTGTTATTAATTAAAACCAAGCTATAGAAAATGATTAATTCATTTCTTAAGACAAGTAGGAGTAACCTACTGCAGTGATCTTAGTAAAGAAAAGTAGGCTAGAGACCAAAGCTTTCCTTTAAAAGTGAACTCTTAACCAGTAACCATTCAAGTTCCATTTCCTTCAGGGCCCAAGTAAAAGGAAAGACAAAATAAAAGAAAAAGACAAGACATGGTTCTGCTTATCAGTAGCACTGCAAAATAACTCAGCTCTAAATCCAGAAAGAGGCTACTTTTATAGAGTGCTTTGATCCCATGCAGCACTCGTGCAAAAATTTCCTAAACTGGAGACAGCAATTAGATCCCTGATGAAAAATGTGAAACACTGAAAGCGTTCATTTTTTCCTTTGCATGAGTTCAGTCTAGAAACATACTGGGCTTGTTACAGCACGCATGCAAGTACTTCGTAGTGGATGACACAACCAGCGGGGCTGCAGCTCCGATAAACCCAGGAGTGCGGCTCGCATTCTTGAGTGCCATCTGCTGGCATCTTGTTTGTTAATCTCTACCGTATACAGGGGCCATATACATGGCCAGATACAAACCTGCGATCCTCTCAGAGGTTGTGCAGTGTCTCGCTGTAATCCGCGACTATGCTTCTGTGAGACAGAAGGCTATCCAAGGGGGTTTTAAAGCAGAATGGCCTCCCTATGCAAATTTTGGACCAGAGGCTCTGAGCAGCAATGCTATGGTGATGGAAAAGTGTGTGGTGCTGCTTTTGAGGCTACTAAAAGAGAGAATGTGGAAGGCTGATAGGCCCTTTTTTAGTTAAGAGGTATTTGCTTGCCTCACTTGAGAAATACATGAATGTATTGCTATTTTCATATAATACTCTAACAACTTCCTTTATTAAGACACTGTAAGTCATGATATCTCTCTTCCTTCAGTCAATAAATTGTGTGTGGGTATGTTTGAGCACAAATGTTTGTGAAATTGTACTCAATAATGAAAAATCCTCTGTATGTTGGCATTAAAACTCTTGCCTGTCCTACATTTGCAGGAGGTTTTGTGTGCTATAATTCTTCAGATGCCAGAAAGTGACTCTCTTTTGCACAGATACTGGTTTTAGAAACCCTAATATACTATAGAAAAGCTTTACTTTTTGTTGGTCCTGACATTAGACAAGTCTACTCTGATTTGCACAGCAGCCAGCAAATAAATACCTGATATTGTCTCAATGACTATTCTACCAACTTTGAGTATCCATCACTGTACTTTCTAAGCTCATCAAATAGGTGAATATAAACTTGTGGATCATTGTATTGCTCTAATATGAGCAGGTGATTTAAGTACAACTTTTTGAGCTGCCACATCTCATCAAAACTCTGAAAGTTCAGGACCCTTAAAGTAAGGTTTATCTTACCTCACAGGAAAGAGACTCAGTCAAGTAAGTTAATCAAGAGCAGAGAAAGGGGAAAAAAGCTAGGTGGGTAGCCACAGTTTCAAGTTTATACAAAACAAATAATGGGATTTCTATGTCTGGTATTCAAAATCTTACTGCAGCTGTTATTTCCCTGTGGGTGCCTTGGACTGACTCCAGGTGAGCTGAGTTCTGGGCCCTGCTCCTTGCAAGGTCTGGCATATTCCACCTAACTGGGGGCTTGGACAGGTAAGCATTCACTCATCTCACTAAAGCAAGGTAAGGACACACCTCATAAGCTATGGTTGTTCTTGTTGTCCACTCTGTCCATCTGCCAAAGCTTACTGCCCTCGTGACAGAGCTGTCAGGAAGGAACAGGCTGTGCTTGAGCCCTTCCCTTGCACACGTTGGTATCTTTGCTCCATCAACTTTCATTTTTCTGGTAAAATAAGCAGGATTGCATACTGGAGGCGCTGAAGAAACCTCTTCTCTTTTTCTGTCCATGCTGTGGAGGATGCCAGTTTTGGCATGGAGGCACGGCACTTGGATGGGGCTGATAATGTTTCAGACCGCTGTGGCGAGAGTCTCTGGCATGCAGTCAAACCCCATGGGGCCATTTCATAATCTCCCTGTGCCAGTGAGCTCTGTTTTTTACAACACCACAATAGTCTGCTTTATCTATATACATTAGAAAGATTTTGTGGCTGATACTGTATAATGCAACCCACATGTTGCTGAGCAAAATGGTGCTTTCACTGCCTTTTCCTTTGTGGGTTTTGGCACCCCGGTCTTTCTGTGTAAATGTCACTGCATCCCCCACTATACAGGCTGGTATGTAAATCCCCCGGTGTTTACTCACAGCCTGTGTAGCTCAAGGTGTGCACATATGCCCAAGTGCTGCCTCTGGTAGGCTCTGCTTGGGCATGAGGCAGAGCAGTGAGGCCTGGCTGCTCACAGGCATGGCGCACCCGGCCTCCCCCTGGGCTCCTTCGTCAAATACACAGTCATTTCTGCTGGTGTGAAGGAAAGGGATTTAGCAACAGCGTTACCTTCCTCTAACCTCTTTTCGAGCTTTAATCAAAAGAGGCCTGACACTTCCCCACCCAGACGTTTTCTCCCTTTTGTAAGGTGAAAAGCAGTCAATTATCTCCCACCTCTAGTATCCTTCCTTGACTGGCTTCAGGGCTTTTCCCTTCTTTGGGATAGGGCGGGGCAGAAACCTCAGGAGAAAACGGCGGGCATCGTGCGGGGGGGATTCGGGGTCACCTCAGTCGCTGGTGCCTCTTCGCGCCGCACACCCTCAGCCTGGTTCTGACAGCGGAGGCAGGAGGGGACACGGGGGCGGGACCCCGCAGGCTGCCCGGCCTGGAGGCATCACGCCTCTCTCTCTCTCCTCTCAGTGCTGAGCTACGGCCAGTGCCGCCTCCGCTGAGAGGCAGGCGTGTCGCGGGGCCCTGAGGCGGCAAGTCTGGCTCCTCGGCGGCCGACCGGCCTTCTCTGCGGGTTCCAGCTCCTGGGGGAGCCCTTCAACTTGGCAGATCTGACTACTGCTTCTCCACCCCCCGGCATTTGGGGTGCCCCTGTGAAGAAATGGGAGATTTTTCCAGCTTGCTTCATGGAGGCCATACACCTACAATGGCTACCGTTGAGCAGGGCTGGCTTTGTCCCAACAGCCCAGATGCATCAGCCTGATAGGATCAGGGTAGATTTCTGATTTATAAAATACTATACTGAAATGTTTGTACATTGTTGCAGGTGGCGTTAATGCTTTTACGGGCTACTGGGGCAGAGCTGACTTATTAAGTTAGAGCATGCTGGGGTTTTTTATAAGTCCAAGCCCAATTCTAGGCAGATCCCTATTCAACAAGTTGGACACAAGGTGAACTGAGGCTATTATGAAAGCATCCCATACATGACTTACTTTATTTTTTAGGTAATTTAACAGGATAAAGAGCATGAATAAACAGCAGCTCATGAAAGAAGAAGCACTGCTCATTAAAGTTACTACAGGAGATGGCTGCAAGAGGGAAAAACTGCTGCTCTCCTGTCTGGCTGAGTGTCTGTTATTCTCAGTAGAGAATTCCCTAAGGAATGAGACACCGAGAAGGTAAGAATAAAAGTAAAATGTGAGATTGCCTCTCAGATGCAGAGTGCTTGACTGCTGCCTGGTTTATCATGTGGAAAATGGTCAATTTATTGCTCTTTGCTGTGACAAATCCCTACCCAATGCACCAGCAGAGCAGTTCTGGTCTCTGCTTGGAGTTGCTGTGGGGAAGACTTTTTTTCCCTGCTCTGACTTGTTCTTTAACTTATAAGCCAGAGCAATTTCTTGCACAGTCACTGCAAATACTGGAGGACACAAACCTGTGCTGTCCTCAGACTCCCAGAGTATAAGCATACTTCAGGAGTGAGCAGTACAGCATTTGTACCATAGCAGAAATTTTCACAGAAACAAACTCATTGGTCTTTGATTATGGTCCTTGTACCAGAATATAGCAGGTTGTACTAGGCTGGCTATGGCTACCAGAAATTCTTCACCCTCTTAACAACTGTTGATCTAGTTGAGGGAGGAATAGTTCAATTCATTTTACAGACTCCTAGTGAGGTGGGTATCTCTTTAGTTATTGCACATGAGTTACAACAGGAAAAAAGGAGTGGCTTTCTAAAGGTAGAAGATACCTAGTTTCCTGAAAGGGAAAGCCTAGAAGAGAAAAAAAAAAAAAATCTCCAGACACCTTTTGTTCTCTTATTATCTTCCTTTGTTACTGTATCAAAACTGTAGGAAGGTACATATTTTCCTCCAATAAAACTCATATTGTTTAACTTCGAGCGTTTTAGTAAAGAGTATTAGCTGTATTTGAAACACATGCCCTTTTCATTTGATAAGGACAGATTTTGGAGAGCAGTTCCAGTACTGATCTAATGCTTTCTCCTCATTAAGGAATTCATAACCTTAAAATCATATGATTCACCAAATGTCATAATTCAAGTAAAATGAAGTTGCATGGAAGAATTAACCTCAGCAGTGAGTTCATGCCAAATTAAGTGTCTCTGATTTGGCTTCGGAGCAGCAGCTTGCAGTGGCAGCCTTTGCAAGTAGAAATGGCGTTTTCATTATGCATCATTAAGTGGAAGCACTTCCAGTATTATATTTAAACTGTTGACTTTTTCTGTCAGAAGTGTCGTCCTGGGTGACTTTTTTTGAGGGGAGAATAGAAAAGTGCTGAAACCAGAAGTGCACCTAAACCAATCCCAAATCTCAGCCAAGTACAAGCCAACATTTCTTCAGTTCTTTTCTCCTTTGCCAAACATGTTTAGACCCAGACAGACTCCAAGCAAATACTGTAGTTCTTAATGTTTCCCAGCACTGATTTTTTTCTAAAAATCAGATTGGAGTTTTGAAGCTTACTTTCAGCTTCCATTTCTGTTAAGAGATTTCTAATACATGTTTCCTGGCAAGATTCAAAATGTTGAAGAAACCTTCAAAGCCACAGCAAAGACTCTGGCAACTTTCAGTAGGCATTGGAACAGGGCTTTTGTGAGGAGGAGATGAGAGGTAATTTAGCTGGGTGGAGAAAATTTCAGGCTGGATATCTGTCTCATGATTTTACTTGGCTTATCAGTGGTGGTTCTGAATGTATGTACTAGCAAATTGAAACTTACGATTTTAGAAATGCAGAAAGAAAATACTGATACTGTTGTTTTGCCTGTCATGTTACAGCTGAGTGCAGCTGTCTTTCTGTTAGAGCTGTGGTGTCTGAGAGGCTGCAGGCTTGCTGTGCTCCATTCTCCCCAGCCAGATTAGGTTTCCTGTGCTTCGGTACTTTGCCCTGCTATGGATATTCTTGGGCCTGGAGATCCCATCCTGCAAAGAGATAGGGAAATGGGAGTTGCAGTTTCACATCCTTTGCTTTGCAGCATAGTCTGCAGAGCAAGATCCTAAGCTTCCCTGGTGAGATTAGATTGCCTGAACAGCACAGCCTTGTGATAGGAGAAGCAAGCATGGGAGCTGACCTCTGAACAGAAGTGCACCCCCCACAAATCACATTGATTTTTTTAAAAAATTTTTTATTATTTTTTCCTCAGGATCTCGAAGTCTGAAAATCTATGCAATTGTGGCCTCTTTAAGGAATAATGTCAGAGTCTTTGGAAGGCTCAAGTGGGGTGCTTTTGGCCCATGCCTACACTAGATATAGTGCACTTTTTTCCTGGTTTAATTGCCAGCTGCCTCCTTGTGTCATATAGTGTTCTGGAGCTCTGCCTGCTGCTGATGTACTAGTTTAAGCTGTTTCACTGCCTTGGGGCTTCTGTGGATGGTGGGCTTTGACATGATAAAAATTTAATGTTACACAGAGTTGACACGAGCATTTCTGCACACCCTGTGATACTGAACTCGCTCCAAATGATTTGGACTGATTAGGATCTCCTAGTTTGCATTGCCCCCTCTTGCTCAGGGTGCCTTCACTTATCTTGGAATGTGACAAGAGAGAGGAAAACCACTCCTGAATCAATACTAAGTAACCTCCCTAAACTGGGTCTTGTTTTTTACAAAGTGTTTGTTTTAGGAATGCCTTGAAATCAGATTCTTTTAAGCTTCTACTTTCCTTTCCTCCTGAATGTCCCTCTAAGTATAAGCCAGAGCACTAAAAGCCTATGCCTGTTTAACAAGAGGCAGACAGAACCAAAGAACTGGTCTGCAGTGCCAGGAAACCTGAACTCTGTTCCTTCCATCCACTGTTTGAGCAGCCGTTCCCTATCAGATGTCTACCTGGAGGGCAAACTGTTGCACAAAGAGATTTTCTCCCATCTCCAAAGCAACTTGGAGCTTTAGAGGATGCCTTATCTGAAATGTGTGTCCAGCCTCCTCAGTAAAATGGCCTCCCTCTCCCACAGACCTGCCAGGCATGCTGCATTTTGCTACATACCAATCACTGCAATATGATGAAAAGCAGAGTAGTGTCTCATAGGCAGGCTGTCAAAGTGCAAAGGAGATTTTCAATTTGAAAGACTAATTGTGAGAGAGGGCTGAAAATGGGAGGCTTCAGCTGGATGTTCTTACGAGTTTATAAAGACTTCTATACCTTCTTTCATTTAAAAAATTAAATTGTATCTACAGGTCAGGTATATATAGCCATTAACAGAATAATGCAAGGCAGCGCGTG
>VYZX01030598.1:138671-151413 GCA_013401335.1 Brachypteracias leptosomus
TGGGTACATCTTAGAAATCTACCTTTTTTTTTCCTGAGCTGTTTTCTATTGACCATGACAGAACTCCAGATATTCTCTGTTCACACCTGTTTCCTGGCCATTTTTTGAGTGCACAAGTGTGCTATTGTTTTCTGGGCATCTGAACAATTAGCCTGTTTTGTCCCAGGAGGAGCATAAATCTTCAGGAACTCACTGGGAGTTCCATTTTACTGAAGTGACAAACATAAAAGTGGACTAACTCTGTGACAATTACATTTGTAACAGTTTTCTGTCAAATAGTTCTCCAAGGTGTTTGAAAGGTCTAAATTGCATAACCTCTTGTTATTTTGCTCTCAGCCAGCTTGTTTGGGGATTCTTTTTTAGGCTGATAGTGGATGATGTTGCAAGATGCTTATTTTCCACAGTATTCCTGGAAAGTACTGATGAAAGAAACTACTGGGCTAATTTTTCTATCTGATACACTGCTTTTTTTTTCCCCTCTGTCTGTACTTACCTGTTAAGGAGTTCATTTACAGTGACACTGCTGAAGCAGAACATTGTCACAGATGCACAGAAGAATTCATGCCTGATGGAAGGTCACAGAACAGTTGCTGCTAGACTTGCTGTGTAGATGCAGAGAACTTCATAAATACTGTATCTATTTTCAGCCTGCATGGAATCTATCAAGCATCTTTTTTAGCTCTCCTGTAGTTAGTTAGTTTGTATAAATGTGGTTAGAGAGAACCTCCGTATAGTACTAAATGTACAAATCCAGACTGAGATGGCTCTATAATTGTTCCAGCTTTCTGGGGATGGCCTTAGAGAAAAAGTTTAGCATCATTTGTTGCTTATACAGATTAAAGAACATGTCCCTGAAATACACAGGAACCTACAGAACAAATTTTTAAGTGTTCAGCCTTGGAGTAAAGCAGGATGTGAAAGGTGGGTATAAAAATACAGGTACGTGTAGAAAATTTAGGAAACTTGTTAACATAGATGGATAAGCAAGTTTGAATTCCTTAGGTCCAATATCTGTCAGCACAGAAGACACATAGACCACTGTCAATGATGTACAAAGTACATCTCTGCTCCAGCTATATATTTTGAAAACATCAAAAAGCACAAGCTTACTGCATGCCAGAGATATGCAGTGGACATAGACTCAGCACAGTTGGCCCTGTGCCTTGACATTTGCTGTCTGGGGAGAAATGAGAGAAGTAGACAGTACCTCCATTTTAACTACCCCTGCGATTACAGCCCTTGGGGAATTAGTTCCATCAGGCTGCTCTCAGGACTGCTGAAGCTAATGTAAAACTGGTCTTAGGATTGGAAATTTATTTTTGGCTATTTGCCACCTCCATCCTATTGCCCTTCCCAATAAAGCAAGTGGAAGCAGAACACAGCAATGAACATTAGGCTGTTGGGTTAACATCAGTTGTGCCAAACTACTTCTCTGCTTCTCAGGCTTCCGAAGCAGCAGTATGTCAGGCATACTTTTCCCTTTTGACTTACCTTCCTAAGTAAATCCTTCAGTCCTGTTACTGCTGCAATACCTACTGAGAGCAAAGCAGAAGTGAAGAATAGCATGAGAATACTAGCATTTGCATGCTGCTGTCACAAAACCTCTTTTCTTTCATTTGTAAATAAAACAGTGTTTGGAGCAGAAACTCACTTACATATGCTGAAGCAGCACCAACCATAATGTGGAATTTTGATTTCTGAGGTAGCGCATGTAGGCATCACTGTGCAACAAGCAATGGAGTGTAATTACAAAATAAAAACTCTTCAGAAAGCATATCTGAAACCTCAAGTCAGCCACATTCAGTTAGCTTTCGTCATTCAGGACCTTACACTTCTATGTGCTCCCAAGTTCTGACTAGGAGGTACAGAGCCACAGTCTGGCATTTCTAGTCTAAAACAAAACAGGTAGTAGCTCAAAGGTGAGGAAGGAGCTGGAGGCCTTCTCTTGAAGTTTCAGTCTTTATACTACTACTGATCCTCCACTTGGGAGTTTGTTTCAGTAACGCATCAAGCAGGAGTAGTAATATATTCTAGTTCTTCAAGGAAGAAGGCAAAAATGTAGAACTTGGATAGTAGGTTAGCTTTCATCCTTTTGAAAGGGAATGAGTCTTGTCCTCTGTATCCTCTAGGGGAAGGCAAGTGACAAGAGGAGGCCATATTCTTGGATGTCATTAAAGTGTTGCCAGTATTTTCCTTTCTCTCAGTTCACTGTGATTTAATAAGCTGGTGATGTCAGAGAGCTGGGATTCCAGACAGAATTGTTAATGTTACCTCACTGTGAGAAGTTGCATAAGTTAGCTTTTCCTTACAAGACATTGTCCAGCCTTTCTTACATGAAGTATTTCTCATATTTCATGTGGGATAATTATGCTGCCTCCCTTTCCTGCTCTCATGAATTAATACCCCTGTAACTGCCTCTGTCCGTTCTGAAAATAGCTATCGATACAGCTCACAGCTATTTATATCTGCTAGTGTCAACATGAAGCAGGCACTTTCCCAGAAGAAATTATGACTTTTTACAGCTTCTGCATCAACGAAGTTAAAAAGGCCCAAAACACAGAGGTAGCTTGAACAAAGTTTGAAATGTTCTCCACTTTCTCCCCTGAAGAAGATGCAGGAAGTTTTAAAGTCTTACGGAATCTGTCAGAATTTGCCCCGCTTTTTTTCTCTGCTTTGAAAACAGAGGGTTTTTTAAAGTCATGTTGTGTTTAATGTATCTCCAGCATTCAGCAATGGATTAGCTTCATGTCCAGGAATGCAATAAGAAATGTTTATCATTGTAGTGTAGTAACTTCCTTCCCTAGAAGTAAGTCTTACGCTTTGACATTTTGGTTGCTGAACTGCTGTTTTAATAATGCAAAGAAAACCTGAACAGGGTTGAGTAATTCAGAGAACAATTTGTGCTCCAGAGTAGCTCACAGTTTAGGTGTCAGAGCATTATAAAGTAAAGAAACATACTCAAGAACAGTTAGAAAACAAGCGGGATATTCCGAGAAGTATGTCTGAAACACTGCTGACTGGAAAATTGACCTTGTATGCCTGCATCTGCTGCCAGGTAGCTGAAGTGGCAATACATGTTTTTTCATATGTTTGCAACTCTGTATTTTTCATTTGAAGTATAAAGACACTTTATATCTAGAGATTTGGGCTTGTGTCCAGTAGTGTTGTCTCCACAATGCTTTGTTGAGAAGCTGGGGAGAGAAGAGAGTGAAGGATACTTATGAACATATTGAAACACTTTGTTCAATCTCAATTTTTGTAGGTTATATGTTCTATTAACCTCTAGTGTAGAACACTAGTTTTGAAAAAAGAAGTATCAAAGCATTTTATTTCAATATTATTAACGTTTCATCCAAAAGAATTCAGTGCAGTGCTCTATTTTACTGTATGCGTTGGATTTTGACATAATTTTTTACTCTGAAATATGACTCACAGTGACTCTTCACTGGAGTGTCATGTGAAAGCAACATGCCAGGTTTTTTAATATCTGCAGAAGAGCCTGTTCTAGAGCTGATGTCCCGCTTAGGGACATGGTTTAGTGGTGTTCATAGGGCTAGGACTAAGGTTGGACTTGATGATCTTGAAGGTCTCTTCCAGCTGAAACTATTCTATGATTCTATGATGGAACAAGGGAAGGGGTAAAGGAAGCAATTCTTCAAATTGCCTGCCCCAGAAAAGCATATAAGTCAGTGGGAGCAGAAGCCTCCCCAGGGTCCTATTAGCCTTAGCCAAATGTAAGAGACTATGTGGAGTAGGTGCTTCATGTCTTTCAGAGCAGTGCCCTGTGAACAAGCTCTCTGAGCTGGGGAACAGGAGAAGGGATCAATGAAACTCTCATCTTTCTGGGCTTAAGTGACTTTGGAGCTTTCCTCTCTTCAAAAGTTTCAGAAGCAAATATCAGTGCCTAGGGGCAAGTTAGAAGCAAGAGGAACTTGACATGAGGCTTTTGGCATTTATGAATTGCAGAGGGTGGCAATCCTTGAACAAACAATGACAAAATAAGTATTTCTAATTCTCGCAGTGTGGGGAACTAAACCAAGTTAGCACAGCTGCAGATACGGAGTGGTGAATAGGACCATGTCAAAGACTAAAGAGCTATAGAATCATTTGTGCTGTAGAATCACTTGTACTTGGTGGGTTTTTTCTTGTTTTGTGATCATGCATGCAGCGTTCTGACTAATCAAAGGTAAGAGGGAGTTTCATTCTGTGTTGTACTTAGCAGGAAACAAACTTGTACATGTGCATGATAACCAGCCAAAAGTGTTCAGACAGGAATTTCTGAGTAGCTGATGAGGTCAAAGGTGGGAGCCAGTTAACAGGAGATTTGATGATCCTACAATGTCAGAGATAGTTTTGAGATTCCCTTCCCAAACAGAAGATGAGCTGGGGCTGTGAATTTCAGTCACTTTGGTTCTATTGTGGTAGAAACAGTCCTAAAGATCTTTAGAGACAGGCAAAATAAAACTATATAAAATGTTCTTTTTAGGCTGGAAACCAGATCCAGAAAGAATGTAAGGAGCTGGATGTGAGTTTCCTTGTTGTCACCGTTCAAAAAATGGTGAAGGAGTTGGGACCCTTATTCTGTACCACCGAAAGAAGTATCTCATACTCTTGTTTAGTACTTCTTCCTTCTGCTCTTCAAAACCCAAAACTTCCACAACAGTAAGGGTACCTGGCAGAGAGTAAGAGAATGAATCTCATGTGGTAGGTGCTAGTAGTATCAACTGGAAGATAAAATGCTCCAGTCATAAGGAGCAGTGTCAGCACAGTTCCATAGATAGCCGGTTTAGTGAATTCTACCCTGTACTGTGATCAGTTCATGATGGCAAACTCTTCCTTGGTTTGGAGTATAGCATCATAAATTAAACATTGGCTAAGCTACTCTAAGTGTAAGTGCTAGTTGCTGCTGTTCCCATTCTTGATTTTTACTACTAATATTTCATTACTATTATTAGAGCTTATTTAAGGCCCACTTCTACAGGGTTCATGGAAGTTCTTGAAAGAGTGATAACCCTCCCATCCTCAGTTATGTAAGGCTTAGCTCTGTGACCAAGCTGCAGCAAGTTAACAGGTTGCCCTGCAGCTGTTGATTTGGTCAACATCAAACCTAGCCAATGTGTGATGTTTATGTTAGATGTATAGTAATGATTACTATAGGCTAAGACTAGATGCTGCAGACAGTCACTATGGTTCAGCTGATGAGTAGAAAGTTATGGAGTTGATGTAGTTTAATCATGTGGCTGATTAAGGACAGAAAAATACAGACTTAGGGAAGCCCTGACTTCTTCAATTCTCAATAGTTTTTAAGTTTTCCATCTAAATCGAGAGGACTGCTTTTGCTGAGATCTTTTTTAAAAAAAAAATCTGTTAGGCAAATATTTTAGGTACTGGTACTGATTTATTCTGTGGAATGACATTCATGATGCTTTTTAAATGCTGAATGAGTCACTGCAGTCAGGAAGAAAGACTAAGAATTGTGGAAAAAAGTTGCAATTCCTGCAGGTGAATTAAGATAACCAGGAAAACATACCTGTTTTTATTAATCTCATCCAAACGGGAGATTGTGTCCTGCAGTATGCTATGAAACCCACAGTTGTTTCATACAGTAGAAATTAAGACTAATTCAGACACTGCAGTTCAGGTTAAAAATTTAAACACTGAAGGCTGTAATTACAAAAATCAGTCAGTAACACTCATAGTTAACTAATACTAGCAGAGTAATGGTGCAGGAGCTGCAGGAAACAATGAATGTGGTGACAATAAGTATTTGTAAGGAAAGGCAGCTACACCTACACCCTGCAGAATAGGATGTTAAAGTAGGATTCATAAAATAATGTAATGAAAATTTGGCCTTAATGCAGTTTGAGGATCTTTTTTATTTACACTGCCTCAAGCAAGGCTAATGGCTAGTAAAACGAGCTAATAACACTGCTCAGAGATGAGAATGAATATGGATAAGGAGCTTTAAGCTTCCCTTTCACACCTTTGAAAGTCACTTTTTTTTCTCCTTTTAGTGAGTAGGCCTCTGCTATTCCACACCAGTGCCTGTTAGTACAAGAACAACTTGGTCGATAGCAAACCAGACAGTTGTAAAGTTGAACTAGCTGGCGATCATGTTCTCATGACCACTGATGTGACTTTAGTGGAAAAGGTATTTAAGTATGTTGCTTCTTGTCCTTCTAGCACATTATCTTTGCCCTGTTGATATTCTTTGTGGGTGTTGGGCGATGGTAAGGCAAACCGTGTTTTGTTCAGAGTAGCTAAATGACAAGAGTTCACACTTGGAGAGAAAATTGAAATTGCCCCATATATTTCCAGACATGTTCACAGGAAATAAAGTCAATGCTGCTTTATTGCTTCTGAAGTCTAACCATAGTGTGGGTGTCTCTGACCTCAGTGAAGAGTGAGCAAACAGATGAAACCTCATAGCACCTTCTATTAAAAAAAAAATCAAACCCAAAAGCTGAATAACAATGCTTCAGTTTGCTGCATTTATTGTCTTCACTTGTTATCAGATCTCTGTCTGAGAATTTTTAAAAGGTAATCTCCACTGGTGTTTCACCTGCAATGTTCAAAGACCAGCTTTTGTTGTTTCTGAGAGAGATACGAACAGCAATATGTGTTTCAGATGTGATAAAGCATCCTGTATTTCTGAGCTTAGGCAGTTGATTATTTTGTTTAATATCCTTCATGTCTGGGATGACAAACAGCAGAATTCCTATGACCAAGAACTCCCAATTACAGTGCAGGAAATAAACTGAGAAGTTGGATAATGCACTTGCATGTGCTCTGAATATGTCAGAGGTCCCCTCACTGACATGGAAATGTAAAATCTGCTTGTTTCTGGATTGCCAATTTTGTGTCTAGATTCCATTCACAACAAGTGGAAATAACAGTGCAACACTCCTATTTCTTCAGTGTGTAATAAACCTGTATTGAGAGATTGAAAGTCTGTTACAACTGGTAAGGAATAGAGAGCACAGTTGAAACTTAGACCATTTCCCCGTATTGTACCGGGTCTGCCAGCTTGCTTACTCTGAGCATGGGTCATATAAGACCTGGTTCCTAGAGTAATGTGAGTGTATGAGAATCTCAGATTTGGCAGGGGTAGAGTAGGGTTGTTTGTTTTAAATTATGATGGCAGAAAGCTTGGCAGTGTCATGTAAATTCAAAATCTGGAAAGAAACCCAACATCAATTTATTATTTCTTTGAAATTGTAGAAATTAGGGTATTAGAATATTCATCTCTTTGGGAAAGTTTGACTTGTGATTTAGGAACATCAGCAATATCCCCATAATTGCATGCAATTAATTATTTTCCATATATGCAACCAACTCTTATTTAGAATCATAGAATGGTTAAGGCTGGAAGGGACCTTGAAGATCATCTAGTTCCAAACTCCCCTGCTGTGGGCAGGGACACCTCTCTCCCACTAGACCAGGTTGCTCAAAGCCCCATCCAACCTGGCCTTGAACACTTCCAGGGATGGGGCATCCACAACCTCCCTGGGCAATCTGTTCCAGTGACTCACCACTCTCATGGTGAAGAATTTCTTCCTTATAGCTAATCTAAATCTACCCTCTTGCAGTTTCAGGCCATTGCCCCTTGTTCTATCACAACAGGCCCTTGTAAAAAGCCCTTCTCCAGTTTTCCTGTAGGACCCTTTCGTGTATTGGAAGGCTGCTGTTAGGTCACCCTGGAGCCTTCTCTTCTCCAAGCTGAACAACCCCAGCTCCCTCAGCCTGTCCTCACAGCAGAAGTCCTCCAGCCCTCTAATCATCTTTGTGGCCCTCCTCTGGACCCGCTCCAGCAGATCCATCTCCTTTTTGTACTGTGGGCTCCAGAACTGGACACAGTACTCCAGGTGGGGCCTCACCAGAGCAGAGGGGGAAAATCACCTCTCTCGACCTGCTGGTCACACTCCTCTTCATGCAGCACAGGACACAGTTCATTTTTTGGGCTGCAAGTGCACACTGCCAGTTCATGTTGAGCCTCTCATCAACTAATACACCCAAGTCCTTCTCCTCAGGGCTGCTCCCAGTCTGCTCTCTGCCCAGCCTATATAGGATGCATGCAACATAGGATCACACAAATAAAAACCCAGATATTGCAAAACAATTTAAGTTAAATCTGTCATCATTCTGATAGAGAAGGAAGGAATGCATGTGCATAGCTAGTCCATAATCTAGAAACCAGAATTGAGTTAACTTTCTTCCATTCCTGGGAAAGCCTTAGAGTATATGTCCGTTACTGAGTCTGTCCATCAGGTATGTGACGTTATTCAAAAACAGATGAGAGGAAGAAGTATACTCTACAAGTCTTGCCTTGATTTGTTTTTGCAAGGTCACTAGTCATATTACTTTCTTTACTGTTATCTCTAGAAAAATCAATTACAATGGAGGGAACCCTTTACTGGGAGACACTAATTACAAACCAGATTGCATTCATACTCAAAAAATATTTTTCTAGAACCTGTATTTTCATTAATTACTTGCATTGAAATAAGTACTTTCCTTTAAAATATTCTTGCCATTTTGTAAGCTCATTATGGGAAATAGATTAGATGAAGTTACCATTAGACTTACAGAAGATTTTGGCAGATGAATATTTGGTTTTGTGGAAACAAGCTAAGAAGATGAGTTGACAAGTGAAATGAATGTCAGCCTTCCAGTTCACAGGCCTGTGTGAATGGTGTTTGCTAATGCCTAATTATAGTGGTTTCATGTTCCTCTTTTCCTTATCTTGGTTCAGGCTGGCTCTGGGTTTTGAGGTTTAAAAGATTACATGTGCTTTGCAGAGGAAAATTATTGCTTTCAAAAGAGGAGCGCTATGGGATCCTCCTTGATTTCTAACAACTACATTCTTTCAAGCTTGGTAATGTATCTAGTGATAATGAAAGTAAACTCATTGTGTTGGTATGAGCCAGGTGTAGTGTAAACAGGCATTGTTTAAACCTTCAGACTACCAACGCAAATTATTTCAGGTTGATCCTGGCCTTCTATAAGCACAGATTGATAATCAAGGGGAAGATTGTTGTCTGAAAGCCTCCGGTTATTACCTATAGTCCTGACATCTGGAGATCTTCCCAGAAAGCACAAGGTATGACTGCTTCCAGGGCAGGATCCCTAACATACTGCTTTGACAGAGCCTATGGCAAATACTAATCTATTGATAAAACCCTTGAAAACAATTGTGTTTAGAGTTAAGCTCATCAGGCTGAAGATCTAGCAGACCATTGGAGGAGAGCAGCTTCCAAACGGTGCATATACAGTGTCCCCTTCCTAGACCTAGAGTTCTCAGTTACGATGGTAGAAGCATCAGAGGGCATCAGAACACTGTCTGTCAATTAATGCATTTGTGACCAGCAGGCAGACTATAGAAGCTGTTCCTGGAGGAGAAACTAGCCGCCTGGTACATGTGTGTCAGTTAGATGGAAGCCATACTTGATTGAATTGATACCAAGTCTTCAGAATTGATGTTAGCCCCAAGCAAAGAAGCATGTCAGAATGTTGGCTTCCACTTCCCTTTGGTCTCATCACTGATCCATCCTCTTCTTATCAGGGCCTGGATATGTGGAGTCCCTGTAGCTGTAATAATAAAGACCTGATGAGCACGTAGAACTGGGTAAAGGGAAATTACTGGAAATTTGAGACCCCTCCCTGCATTTGCAGAGTATGCACCTCTTATAATTGCTATGTATGTTTATTTAGTGTTACTACTTACAAATCATTAGTAAATAATACCACAACAGGTCAAACATTTAAGACATGAGTCATTCCCCAGCATTAAATGAGGAATCTTGATCCTAAAATTTTTGACTGAAACAAACAAGTGGTTTAAATGTGTATCTCAAGCTGCTTGTTAAAATAAATGCCTGTGGTATGACTGGACTGGAAAGATGAAGAAGGAAATTCACTGGCCTTTCAGGATGGAATGTACATTGCCTGCTGTAGCTTCAGGTTTTATTGCAAGGCCTCTGGTTTTACCCTGATTGACAGCAACTTGGCAGAAATTTTTACTCAGCATGTTCTTTTTATGTAGATTTACCAGCAGTAAACTCAAAAATTGAACAAGTGAAAATTGTCAGTGAGCCTCTGGTGTAAGTCTCCCTCTGTGCCCAACTCACAAACTGTTGTTAGTCATCTGTTGCCTCAGCCAGAAAGTGTTAGCTCCTTAGTTCAGGTTGTGATAGCTCATGTATTTAGCTTAGGAGACTCCCAAGTTCAATGTGCAGGGTGTCAGCCAACATGACAACTCTGTCAGAAACAAAAGGCCTTTCAGAGTGGCTTCCTTCCTCTGAAGAAAAGGTGGATGTATGCAGGGAAAGGACACAATAGATTTATACCTTGGATACTGCCTCAGTGGAGAACCTGTCGTATGCTTCCTTTAATTCATTATATGTCTGCTACTACAACCTTTTAAGCTCCATATTTCAGTATAGAATCATAGAAGGCTTTGGGTTGGAAGGGACCTTTAAAGGTCATCTAGTCCAACCCCCCCTGCAATGAACAGGGACATCTTCAACTAGATCAGGTCGCTCAGAGCCCCATCCAGCCTAACCTTGAATGTCTCCAGGGATGAGGCATCTACCACCTCTCTGGGCTAGCTATGCCAATGTTTCAACACCCTCATTATAAAAAATTTCTCCCTAATATCTCGTCTAAATCTCCCTTCTTCTAGTTTAAAACCATTACCCCTTGTCCTATGGCAGTAGGCCCTACTAAAAAGTTTGTCCCCATCTTTCTTATAAGCCGCCTTTAAGTACTGAAAAGCTGCAATAAAGTCTCCCCGAAGCCTTTTCTTCTTCAGCCTGAACAACGCCAATGCTCTCCGCCTTTCCTTGTAGGAGGGATGTTCCAGCCCTCAGAACAACTTTTGAAAGCCACTTCAGCTGCAGCTCAGGTGATTTCTGTTGGCTGATGCTGTCTTTCTCCTTATTGTCTCTTAAGACAGTTTTTCTATTTTTTTTTTTTTTCTCCTACTTTGTCACTCTGGCAGTGTTTTGGTCACCTAAGTATTTGATTCCTTGCCACATACATGGTGTCTAGAGGGGATTAAAACTTTAAGCACTTGCTGGACAGTTTGATAGAAAATGTCACGCTATTCTAATGGCCTCCTTTGTGGGTAGATGGATGGTTACACTGATTTCAGTATCCAGGACTAAAAGCTTCCCTGCATTTCATGTCCAGAGGTGATAGACTTGCAAATTGTTGTCCACTGTGGACAAAAAGAAGTGCTCTTGACACTAACAATGTATCATAAAACCTGAATGTGTTCCTGTGCAACCTGATCTAGTTGAACTTGCTTTGGCAGGGGGTTTGGACTAGATGATCTCCACAGGTCCCTTCCAACCCCTACCATTCTGCGATTCTGTGATATGTATATATGCAATATAAATTGTGTTTGCTTAGACTATCCACCCATCAGGTTAGCAAATGGAAACTCCATTAAATTCTGGAAAGATGATAATATTGCATCCAGCCAGAGCCACAAAAGAGGTGGAATATCTTTACACGTAAGGGATCTTTTCTCTATGCAGACATTGTAGTTTAAATCTGCAATAACCAGAAGTTCTTGGAATGATTATGAAGTGATAGGAAGAAGCTTTCATCAGCATCACCTAAACTACCTCTGTGTCCACAAATTCTAAAATGTATTGATGGACGCTACAAAATCCTGTAATCCCCCTTGCCATTTGCTGGTACCTGTGTCTTTATTGCTCTCTAACAGTGACCAGATGGATGTTCAGCCAAAAAACTATCCAGTATTTCACCTGTGGGAAAGAAGATAACTATACACATGTGACTGAGCTGCCTGTGTCCTTTCCTTTCAAACCAGTTAGTGTGGAATATACAGCTCCATTTCTAGTCACTTTGATTCTTGTGGCTGCCTGTGTTAGAGAGCCTAAAGCAGTGTGTATGTGGATGTACATGTCTACAGTACTTCGGCTCCACAAGTTGTGCTGTTCTAATGTATCTACTGATGTAGAATCCGGAAATAATATATTTGCTAAGCCAGCTCTTGTTCTTATTTTCTTTTTTTTAATCTCTTTTTTTTTTTTCTTCCCTTTCCCCCTCAAAGCAGTGTGCCATTCACCAGTGGTGGAATTTCCTGAAGGCAGAGCAACATAATATCCTATTACAGGTCTTCCACATGTTCCATAATACATGAAAAGTGCTGCTGAAAACCAGATTTCTACCTGTTGCCTTTGAAAATGCTGTCTTGTTTTGCTCAGAAAAGGAAGATAGGGCTCCTACTTGATGTTTCTTATGAAAATAGCAATTTGCATAATGTGCACAGCCCATGCCTCTGAATTCCCATGTTTGTTGACTTTTTCTGAGTTTCACATTGTAACTGTTTGCATTCAGCTTTGAAGTGATGAAAGAGTGAGAAAGCATAGACAGGTGTAATAGAAATGAGAACAGAGAGCTTGCCAACCCCTGCAGCATTTTGAGCAGTTAAAGCCAAAAGTGTCTTTTTCTTCTTGGCTGTCATACTTAACTTCAGCTGTGTGTAATGGGTGTAAGAATGATATTGTTTCCATTGAAAACATTTGAATTGAACAAAGAGTCTTCTCTGCTCTTATTTTTGTAACAGTCCTTACAATATGTCTTGCAGAGTTCATAGCATATCCTCAGACAGCGTGAACATCAAGAGAAATTTGAGTGTAAGACACAAGTGTGCAGCAAGATGGATATTCTCATGCTACTTTTAGAACCTGATTTCTGATGAGTCAGGCTA
>VYZX01030599.1:9661-25645 GCA_013401335.1 Brachypteracias leptosomus
CCCCCTCCCTCCCACACCAGGACCCCCTGGCAGAGGGGCTGGCATCACTCCCGCACCCCCATCGATGCCCTCCCTGTGCCAGCGGGTCCCCAGATGGCTCCTGCATGGGCAGGTGGTCCCGGCCGTAGCTGGGCAGTGCCCTCCACGGTGCCAACACCAGCCCTGCATTGCCAAAATATGCCCAAGCCGCCCTAGTGCCACCTGGGTCACCCCAACAGCCCCACAGACCCTGCACCCACCTCCCCCACCCCATCCAGCACCCCCTCTATGCTCCCGAGTGCCAGGGGCGCTTGGTGGGCACCAAAAGACCCCCAAGCACCGCGCTGTGGGATCTGGGGATGCCAAGGGGCTGGCGGGGGTCACGGCACAGCCCCCTCCCGATGCCAGCCCCACGGGGAGTTGTGCCAAGGAAGGATGCTCATGGCTTGGGCAAGGTGTTGACGGGTGTGGGAGTGTGTTGTCTGGAGAGCTCCTGGTATCCAGGCGTGGGCCAGCGAGCGCCGGCGGCACGGCCTCATGGAGGGGCATCCCCCGGCTTGGCACAGCCAATTACCCAGGCAGGAGCAAAGGCTTGGCACCGGTGTGCCAGCACCGCAGAGCTGCCTGCTGGCGAGGCTGTGGGCACTGACCCCCTCACCCTCTGGTGGGGTCTGCTGCCCCCTTTGCCAGGGCTCTGCCAGCTTGTCTGAAGCAAGGCTGGCTCCAATGCTGCAGCAGGGCCAGGAACGGGCACGGCTGGAGGGTAACCAGGGAGCCTGGCATGGGCACGGCCAATCGGGCATTGGGGCCTTGCAGGGACAGGCAGGAGAAGGACCCTGGGCAGCGTGACTGGGCTGTGCTGGGCCGTGCTGTGCTATTCTGTGCCATGCTGGGCTGTTCTGTGCTATGCCTGCCAACGCTGTTTTGCTTTTGCTTCCCTGGGCACGGCTGCAGCAGCCGAGGAAGGTTCTGGCCATGGTAATTAACCGTAACGAGCTGTAATGAGCAGCTGGTGATTGCAGCTCGTGCCCACGCGCCAAGAGCCGGTGGCAGTTTCACCGAAGCAGCTCAAGTGCCCACAAAGCCGAGGAGCTGAGGGTGCCAACTGGGCTGGAAGGGCTGCCCTGGCATGGGCTGGGGGCTGCCTGGCACCCTCGGTGGTCACACCACAGCCTGGCACCTCTGGGGGTCACACCATAACCTGGCACCCTCATGGCTCACCCCTTGCTGTGCCCCGGAGCAGGGACAGGAGGTGTCTGGGGGGGCACCTCTGCTCGGTGCCATTCTCTTGGCCTCTCCCCCCACTTCCCAGCCTGTGCCGGGTGCGGTGAAGCAACCGGTGCGGGGCCCGTCCCACTCCAGAGGTTCCCACAGCGGGGCCGGTGTTGGGGTGCTGGGAACAGGGCGGCTCCCGCCTCCCCCTCGCTGCTCCACGGGTGCTCCCCGGTGGCACCGGCTCCACCGCCCACCCAGCAATGGGCTCGGGGCCAAGCGCCCTCCACGGTGCTGCCCGTTTGCTCCTGAGCCTCCAGCCCGGCTCCTGGTGTGGCAAAGGGATGGTGAGGGGCTCCTTGGCAGCCCTGGCACGGCAGCGTGCCAACGAGGCTCTGCCAGGGCATCCCTCCTCCGTGCCATTGCCCTGAGAACTGGGGGCATCCCTTGGACCCCGTGTGCCCATCCTGGTGCTCCAGGGCTGTGTGTCCATCGTGTCCCCTCACCCCAGCTCCCTCCACGGTGCCACCGCGGTGCCAGCCATTGCATGGCTTGGCAAACCCTTGACGTGTGCAGCCACCATCGCCTTTGTTCCCCAGGCCAGAGTCATTCCCCGGGGCTCCGGTGGTGCCGGTGGTACCGGGTGTGTTCCCAGCTGGGAGCGGTGGGTGAGGTTTCAAGAGGCTGAGGAATGTGCAACGCAACGAGTGTCGGCAGCACCGGCCTGTGCCAGCAGCACCGCGGGGACCCTCCCAGGGCTCGGTGCCATCCTCGGGGTGCTGCTGGCAGTGCCATGGAGAGGGGCCCTCTGTGCAGGCTGTGGCACCATCTCTCTGGCATGTTTCCAGACCTGGCCCCTTTGGGCCGCAGAAACGTTTGCTTGGAAAAACCAGGAGCGTGGAGGTGGCTTTAGGGGCTGTGATGGCACAACTGGGCACCAGGAGGGGTGTTGGCAGAGGAGGATGGGCAGCAGCTCCCATCCCATCCTTGGCTGGACACTGCATGGACACTCCTGGTGCCCTCATGGCAGGAGGGGATGGGCACATGGCTCCTGGGAGCGCTGCCAGCCGTGGGCTTGGGCACCGCAGGAATCCCAGACACACTTTTCTCAGAAAGGCGGCGCTGGGGCACGGTGCCCGCTGGCACCCGCCGGCACCCGCCACAGCACCCCGGGCTTGCCAACCGCGGCTCCGGTGCGGGTGTCGCTGCCAGGGGCATGCCCAGCCGTGCCCACCATGATGGGTTGCACACACCCTGGCTGTGGTGATGGTTATGGCAGAGGGACAGACAGACAGACAGAGCGCGGCGAGCCCCGGCTGCTCATAGAAAAAGAAACCTACACTTTATGGCGGCTCCGGGGCCGTGCCGCGGCACCGGCCGGGGTTACATTCAGCTCTACTGCTGCCCGGTTAGCGGGGGACGTCAGCATGCGGCAGCGGGCAGGGGGCCGGGCACACCGACCGTGGGCACCAGGGATTCTCCCCTCCCAGCCCTGGCACTCCCTGCCCTGCCAGGGCCCGGTGAGGGCGGCCGGAGCTGGGCACACACCGAAGGCCAAGGAGGGTGGAGGGTTAGCACCAGAAAGGGGCACCGGTGCCAGGACACCGTGCCCGGCCCCCTCCCACCGGGGTGTGGGTGGCAGGACAGGGACACCCCCCTTGCCAGCGATGCCAAATGGCAACAGCAGCCACCGCCCAACATGGGAGTCGGGCAGAGCCCATCCCCGTGGTGATCAGGCTGGGGATGCTCCCGGGAATGGGGAGCAGGGCTTGGCACCCCTGGCACAGCCTGGTGTGGTGCTGGGCAGGGGGGTCATGCCAACCAGAGAGCTCAGGGGTGGGTTGGTGCACGGCAGGGGTTGCATATACAGTGGGGTGCGTGCCGGTGGGATCGGTGAGCCCCGGTGGGATGGGTAAGTGCCAGCAGGATCGGTGAGCACCGGAGCAACTGGTGAGCACTGGTGGGGTCGGTGGGTGCCGGCGGGACCGGTGAGTGTTGGCAGGACGGGTGACGGGCACAGACGCCAGCTCAGCCCTCACAGGGGGTGCCCGCTCGGGCGGCCGCGGCTTCGCCGTCCTCCAGCCTCCGTGCCGTGGGCGCCGGGGAGGAGGGTCCTGAGTGGGGCCGGCCGAGGGTGCTGGGCACGGGGAGGGGGTCAGCGGCAGGGGCTGCGGCGCTCGGGGGGGGACCCGTCGGGTGGTTCTGCAACAGCACCAGTAGTCCTGGGGTGGGGGCACCACCCCACCAACCTTCCTTCTCCACATCATCCCACCACCCCACCCTGTATCATTCCGCCACCTCCAGCTCCTCTGTACTTGCCCAGCCCCTCCTGCTCTCCTCTACCAGTGGTCCCAGGGATAGAGGACAGCCCCACCACCGTGTCCCACACCATCCCACCACCCCCAGCTCCCCTGTTCTCCCCGCACCCCTCGTCATGGGCCCAAGGATGGAGAACAGCTCCACGTTATCCCACCACCTTGCCCTACATCGTCCTACCACCTCCAGCTCCCCTGTGCTCCCCCAGCTCTCCAGGACCCCCAGTCCCAGGGGATGATCAGGACGCATCATCCCACAGCTCCAGGATGCCACCCAGGGTGCCAGGGATCCCCTCACCTGGGGGTGCCAGTGCCAGGCTCTCCTCGGGCGTGTTGAGCTGGAGCTCGGCGCCGTCGGGCAGCAGCGACCCCCGTGAGCGCGGGCACCGGTCTCCGGAGCGGGTCCTCCGCAGAACCGACTGGGGAGGGGAAGAGGGGTCAGAGGAGCCATGGCCGGGACATGGGGAGGGGTCAGGGCTGCTCTGGGGGGTCTCCCCAGCACCCACCTTCCTGGCCAGGGGGCTGCTGGGGGCCGAGGCGCTGCTGTAGAGGCTGAGGCTGGAGTTGGAGCGGCTGGGGGACAGCACCTTGGAGGAGGGGGGTGAGGGGTTCCCGGCGCACTTGGCAGCACCGAAGGTGTCTGGGGACAGGTACTTCTCGTTGATCTTCAGGTTGGTCCTTCCCTTCACTGGGGAGAGGGTGGGGAGGGGGCTGGTGGCCATGGTGTGACCCATGGGCACCACCAACCCACACCCGGCCGCTGCGATGTTCACCACACCAGTGCCAGGGTTCTCCTGGGCTTGGCCCACCACAGACCCTCCTGGATGGAGAGTCCTGGGTGCCCCCTGGGAGCTCCACACCCACCTCTGCAGGGGTCGTTCTTCACCAGGAACTCATCCAGGGCGATCCAGCCCCCGCCGACCCGCACCATGAGGGTGCTGCGCAGGATCCGCACCATCCGCAGCTGCTGCGACTCCCCGAACTGCGGGGAGAGGTGGTGGGACCAGGGGTTGGGCAGGGATGGGAGCCAGGGAGGAGGTGCCAGGGAGGTACCAGCACCTGGATCTGCCCATCTGGGTCCCCTGTGGCACCCTCATGAGTGTCTGGGTGCAGTGAGACCATGGGGGATGTGTCCTCTCCCTGGTGCATGGGCTTGGAATCATGGAGTCATGGAATCATTCGGGTTGGGAGAGACCTTGGAACTCCTGGAGTCCACCTGTTCCCCATCCCTGCCAAGGCCCCACTAACCCCTGTCCCTCAGGCGAGAGGGACAAACAAATTGTTCCTCTGCTCCAACCTCATCCTCCCCTGGGGCAACTTGAGGCCGGTTCCTCTCGTCCCATCACTTGGGTCAAGAGCTCTCACCCCCACCTGGCTCCAACCTCCTCTCAGGGAGTTGTGCAGAGCCAGAAGGTCTCCCCTGAGCCTCCTTTGCTCCAAGGTCCACACCCCCAGCTCCCTCAGCTGCTCCTCAGAAGTTGTCTGGCCCCTTCTTGTCCCCAGTCCCCCCATGGACACTCACCCGGTACCTGTTGGCGCTGATCTGCTCCACCTGGAAGCGCTTGGCACAGTTGCATTGAGCCACTTGCCTGTTCACCTGGGGACAAGGTGCTTGGCTCAGACCCACAGTGGGGACCTCCACTCTGCCCCGTCCCCGCTGTGGGGCTCCCCCTCCTCACCACACCTCATCCTGGATCTGGTCAGCATCAGCGATGCGGCGCAGGGGGTCCCGGTTGGGGTGCAGGGCACTGACAAACTCGTAGTAGTCAATGAAGCCGTCGCCGTTCATGTCAAAGATGCTGGCAACAGCGTTCATCTCCAGGACGTTGGTGGGGAACTCTGAGGAGGGAAACATGGGGTGGTTTGGGTGGACGGGACCTTAAAGGTCACCTCATCCCACCCCCTGCAGCGAGCAGGCACATTTGCAGCTAGAGCAGGTTGCTCAGAGCTCAACCTCCCCTGCAATGGTTCCAGGGATGGGGCAGCCACCACCTCTCTGGGCAGCCTGGACCAGGCTCTCACCACCCTCACCCCACCACAGCCCCCCCAGCACTCACTGGAGGCCAGGACGCTCTCCACGAACTCCCTCTGGGTGATGCGCCCGTCCTGGTCCCGGTCGATGCCCCGGAAAACGTCCAGGACCCGGGACTTCATTTGGCCAATCCAGTGCATGTAGCGCTTGCGCCAGACCCCGAAGTCGAAGTGGGCAAATTCCTCCAGCTCCGAGGGGCACAGAGGGGCATTAATGGTGGGAACCCCCCTGTCCGAGCCCCCCGAACCTCAGCTGGGTCCCCACANCCACCCACCCTGGCACCATGGCCATCCTCGCCCACCCCAGCACCAGGAGGCCCCTGCGGTGGCATCGCCAGGGTGCCCGTACCTCCCGCAGGCGCCGCAGTGCCATCTCCAGCCGGTACTGCCGGTCCAGTGCCAGGAGCCAGAGCTGCTGCCAGCGGTGCAGGAGCTGGGCCATGAGGGGGCTCTGGGGCTCCAGCCCCCCGAGTGGCACCACTGCCGTGCCCGGTGCCTTCCCGGCGCTGCGGCGTCCTGCGAGACGGGCAGTGAGGGCACGGCCGGGGCACGGGGCAGGGCGGGGGACAGAGGGGGTCCTTACGTGTGGCCAGGCGGTGGGTGGCCGGTGGGCACAGCTCGGTGCCCAGCTTCCTCTTGCAGCTCCTGGTGACCTTCTCCACGTCGGGCTGTTTGCGGTTCAGCTCCTCCATGAAGACCTGGCAGAGCCAGAAGGTCTCTCCTCAGCCTCCTTTGCTCCAGACCAAACCCCACCAGCTCCCTCAGCTGCTCCTCACAAGTTCTCTACCNACTCACCCGGTACCTGTTGGCGCTGATCTGCTCCACCTGGAAGCGCTTGGCACAGTTGCATTGAGCCACTTGCCTGTTCACCTGGGGACAAGGTGCTTGGCTCAGACCCACAGTGGGGACCTCCACTCTGCCCCGTCCCCGCTGTGGGGCTCCCCCTCCTCACCACACCTCATCCTGGATCTGGTCAGCATCAGCGATGCGGCGCAGGGGGTCCCGGTTGGGGTGCAGGGCACTGACAAACTCGTAGTAGTCAATGAAGCCGTCGCCGTTCATGTCAAAGATGCTGGCAACAGCGTTCATCTCCAGGACGTTGGTGGGGAACTCTGAGGAGGGAAACATGGGGTGGTTTGGGTGGACGGGACCTTAAAGGTCACCTCATCCCACCCCCTGCAGCGAGCAGGCACATTTGCAGCTAGAGCAGGTTGCTCAGAGCTCAACCTCCCCTGCAATGGTTCCAGGGATGGGGCAGCCACCACCTCTCTGGGCAGCCTGGACCAGGCTCTCACCACCCTCACCCCACCACAGCCCCCCCAGCACTCACTGGAGGCCAGGACGCTCTCCACGAACTCCCTCTGGGTGATGCGCCCGTCCTGGTCCCGGTCGATGCCCCGGAAAACGTCCAGGACCCGGGACTTCATTTGGCCAATCCAGTGCATGTAGCGCTTGCGCCAGACCCCGAAGTCGAAGTGGGCAAATTCCTCCAGCTCCGAGGGGCACAGAGGGGCATTAATGGTGGGAACCCCCCTGTCCGAGCCCCCCGAACCTCAGCTGGGTCCCCACAATGGGCTCAGCACCATCCCCACCAGCGCTGGCCAAGGGGGCTTTGCCAGGACCTCAGCTCGGTGCTGCCAAGGCAGCTGTGGCATCGTGCCCCCCTGTTGCNGGGACAGAGGGGGTCCTTACGTGTGGCCAGGCGGTGGGTGGCCGGTGGGCACAGCTCGGTGCCCAGCTTCCTCTTGCAGCTCCTGGTGACCTTCTCCACGTCGGGCTGTTTGCGGTTCAGCTCCTCCATGAAGACCTGGCAGAGCCAGAAGGTCTCTCCTCAGCCTCCTTTGCTCCAGACCAAACCCCACCAGCTCCCTCAGCTGCTCCTCACAAGTTCTCTACCCCTTTCTCCTTGCTCTCCAGCCCCTTCCCGTGCTCCAGACCCTTCCCCAGGGATGTGGGGAGGTGGGCAGAGGGTCCCTCACCGTGTGCTGGGCGTTGAGCTCCTCCAGCTGCTCGGCCTCCTCTGGCAGCGGCTCCTGGTCCCTCAAGCCCAGAGCCTCCTCAGCAGCCGTGATCCAGTCCACAAGCTGGGTCATCTCCTCCCTCTCTGCTGCCAGCGTGGCCGCCTGTGCCCGCAGCCGCTCGCCCTGCTGCTGTGCCCAGCTCAGCACCTGCGGCACGGCCGGCAAGCTGGCACCTGGGGCTGGCACGGGGCTGGTGGCATCACCGCTCACCCCAGTGTCTGCAGCCCCACCACGGTGCCACTGGCACTTTGGGCACCAGTCCTGGCTGGACGTGCCCCTGGGGACGTGCCGCAGCTGCTGCCTGGAGAGGGGCAGGACCTCGGAGCAGATCCAGAGCAGGTACCAGAGACCTCAGGTTCTGGAGATCTTGGATACCAGAGACCTCAAATACCGGAGATCTTGGATACCAGAGACCTCAAATACCAGAGAACTCAGATACTGGAGACCTCAAATACCAGAGATCTCAGATAGTAGAGCCTTCAAATACCAGAGATCTTGGATACCAGAGATCTTGGATAGTGGGGACCTCAAATATCAGAGATATCAGATAGGGGAGACCTCAAATACCAGAGATCTCAGATAGTAGAGCCTTCAAATACCAGAGATCTTGGATACCAGAGATCTCGGATAGTGGAGACCTCAAGTACCGTGGATCTCAGACCCCAGAGATCTCAGATACTGAACATTTCTGCTCACAAGGGATCGGCCGAACCCGTCGGACCCGTTCTGGGAGAGCCAGGGCCTCACCCGCAGGGACGTGGCCGAGCACCCCCAGCCCCCTGCACCGCGCTGCTCAGGAGGTCCTAAGGTGGGGGTGGGTGCAGATCTGCTTCCCAGCAGGGAGGGACAGGGATGGGGATGGGCTCCACCAGCTCACCTCCTGGAACCGGCTCTTGGCCACCGTGACCCAGGACTTGATGGTGATGACGGAGTCGGGGTGGCAGGTGGAGAGGATCTCCTCCCCCAGCGAGGTGATGCACTCCAGCTCCAGCTCCTGGCACTGCAGGGACTTCAGCACCTCCTGGGGGGCACAGACCATGGTAGGGCCAAGCCTTGGCCCCTGGCACCCATTGCACACCCTGGGGACCAGCCACCACCCAGGGAAGGACATGGGGTGGAGCGAGTGCGGCCACCGAGCATGGCACGGGGTGCTAGGAGCCCGTATCTCCACAGCTCAGGGTTTGTGACCCCAAATCCCCAGATCTCAGGGTTTGGGACCCCAAAACCCCAGAAACCCAAACCCCATGTGTTGATATGATGGGACCCAACATCCCACGTCTTGATGTGGCAAACCCCAGGGCCAGGTGACCCCAGCAAGGGGACATCCTGGGGCAAGGATAGAGCCACCCCAGAGACAGGAGCTGGTGGAGGGGCTGGTGGGAGCTGTTGGAGGCTGGTGGGGTTGGCACAGACCTGCAGCTGGTTCTGGCACTCCTGCACGGCCGCCTCCTCCTCGGGGAAGACGCCGAACTTGAGGGTCTTCTCGGCCTCGGTGAGGCGGCCCAGGAAGGCGTGCACCAGGCTGTGGAACTCCTCCGCCTGCCCGGGAGCCAGGGACCTGCTCAGCACCCACCCCCAAGCCCCCCAGGGCACCCACAACATGCAGCCATCCCGCTCCAGGCACCCCACACATGGGCACACCCACCACAGGCACCTGCAGCACCCATCCTGGCACCCGGCCACGGGGCCTTGCGACATGGCCACCCACACCTGGGCACCCCATGGAGCATCCCAAAGTGCAGCCACACACCTCCTGGGAACCCCACGGAGCACCCTGCAGCACAACCACCCATCATCCAGGTACCCCATGGCCACCCACCTCCTGGGCACCCCATGGAGCACCCCATGGCCACCCACCCATCCCCATCCCCTGCAGAACCTTCCCACGAGGACGCACCCGCTGCAGCCCCCAACCCCTGTGCCCAGGGAGCCCCCAGAACCCCTGGCACCCCCTGGCACCCCCACCTGCCGCAGCGCAGCCTCCAGCCGGGCCTGTTTGCCAACGGAGAGGGCGCAGACGAGGTCCCAGCGGGTGCTCAGCTCCTCCAGCTGCCGCCGCAGCCACTGGGCATCGCCGCTGGTGCTGCCGCGCGTCAGCTCCCGCAGCGAGCGCCGCAGCATCTTCACGCAGCTCGCCCGCTTGCCCAGCTCCTTCTGGAACACCTGGGCACGGGGGGCACACACCGGGGAGGTCCCACCGGGGTCCCCAGTGCTGTGCCAGGGTTGGGAGGGACAGAGCAGGGCAGGGATCCCACCTTGTGCTTGTCCATCAGGTCACCGACCAGGTCGCGGTCGCCGCCGACGGGCACGTCCTCGCTGAGCTGGGGCTCTGCCCGGTACAGCCAGTCCATGAGGGCCTGCAGGGCATCTGTGAACTTGCCCGAGAAGAGCAGGTTCTCCTCCAGCTTGTGCTGCCTGAGAGCAGGGGTGGGGGTGATGCTGGTGCCGTGGCACAGGGAGTCCCACTGGTGGCACCACTGTGGCCACCGACAGATCCTGGGTGTCCTCACATTGGGCTGGGGGTCTGGGCACAGGGCGCAGTGCCCAGGAGGGAGGGCAATGCCATGATCACCCCAGGACCCATGTGGTGAGAAGAGCACGGGTGTCCCAACCCATCCCACCTCGTCATGTCCCATTCCGTCTTCATCCTTATCCCCATCCCACCTCATGTCCCACCCCGTCCTCATCTTTATCCCACCTCATCGTGTCCCATCCCATCCTCATCTTCATCCCCACACTCATCCCATCCCATCCTCACAGTCATGCCCATCTCATCCTCATCTCATCCCATCCCCATTATCCCATCCCATCTCATCCCCATCCTATCCTGTCCCATACCCAACCCCATCCCATCCTCGTCTCCATCCCCATCTCACCCCGCCCCATCCCATCCCCATCACCCCATCCCCACCTCTCCGCCGCCCTCCCGCAGAGCGTGTCCCAGCGCTCCTTCAGCTCCCCCAGCAGCTCCTCCAGGGGCTGCAGGTCCTCGTGGAGCCGGGCCCGTTCCCGCAGCGCCCGCCCGCTCCGCACCGTGGCCTCGTACACCGGCCGCTTCGACCGCAGCACCTTCTGGAACGCCTGTGGAGACACCACCCCTGACACCAGCTCCGCGCCACAGTGTCCCACCAGGAGCTGAGGGTGTCCCATAGGGAGCTTGGGTGGCCCCTGATCCCACCTTCTGCTGGGCCAGTTGGCCCTTGATCTCTTCCAGATCCCCACCTTGTGCTGGGCTAGCTGGCCCTTGATCTCCTCCTGGCTCGCAGCCGTGTCCTGCGGCACCTCCAAGTTCTGCTCCACCTCGTCCATCCAGTCCATGAGCAGCTGCCGGGACTCGCTGAACTGGAAGGGAAGGGTGGGGGGTGTTGGGGGGGTCCTTCTGGGACAACCAGGGTGACCCAGATGGTGACCACAGCAGCCCCCCAGGAGAGCTGCATGGCCTGGGCACCACCATGAGGTGAACCATGGGCCACAGGGCTCCTAAACCACAGAATCATCCCATCGTTTGGGTTGGAAGAGAGCTTGAAGGTTGAGTCCACCCGTTCCCCCAGCACTGCCAGGGCACCACCAAGGCGTGTCCCTCAGCACCTCACCCCTGGGTACCTGCTTGGCACGCTTGCGGGCATCCTCCAGCGCTGCCCCTCGCTCCGCTGCCCTCTGCAGCACCTTCCCCAGCCGCTCCCGGGCGCTCAGCACCAGGTTCTGGATGACGGCCCCATCCTGCCTCCTGCTGAAGTCCTTCAAGCGAGATGCAACAGCCTCCAGGCCCCCCAGCTTCTCCCCGTGGGCATTTGCCTCCTTCACCAGGGCCTGGGAAGAGCAGGGGCAGGTGGGGACATGGTGATGGAGAGATGTTCCACCAGGAGCCCCACACTCCTGCTCCAGACCCTTCCACAGCTTCGTTGCCCTTCTCTGGACCCCCTCCAGCCCCTCAAGGTCCTTCTGGGAGGGAGGGGTCCAGAACTGACCCTAGGATTTGAGGGGTGACCTCCCCAGTGCCCAGTCCAGGGGGACAATCCCTGCCTTGATCCCACTGGCCACACTGGTGCCATCACACAATCCATGATCCTGTCCCAGCTGGCACATCCCACACTTGCCTTGTGCTCCTGGATCTGGTCGGTGACGGTGTCGAGGATGAAGCTGGGGGGTGGGGGGGACCCCAGGAGCTCCTCAGCGTGGGCCACCCAGCGCAGCAGCTCCTGCGCGGTGCCATGGAACTCAGTGGTGACCGTCAGCCCCTCGGTCAGACGCTCCTGGGGAAGCAGGGACAGCTCGTTACCAGAGAACCAGGGAATGGTTGGGGTTGGAGACCTTTGAGATCATGGAGTCCTCCCATTCCCCATCCCTGCCAGGGCCCCACTAACCCCTGTCCCTCAGCACCACATCTCCATGGCTTGGAAACCCCTCCAGGGATGGGGACTCCACCCCTGCCCTGCCCAGCCTGGCACAGCCTTTCACAGCCCTGACCAACAACAAATTGTTCCTCAGCTCCAACCTCAACCTCCCCTGGGGCAACCTGAGGCCGGATCCTGAGTGATCCCACAGCCCCTCTCCAGGCACCCCGGCTCTGGTGGTGGTCGTGCCCTGGAGCTTGGTTCTCTCATGGTTGTCTCACCTTCCTCTCCTGGGCCTCCTCCTGGACGCTCTCCCACTTCTGCTCCAGGATGCGCAGCCGGTGCTCGGTGCTGCAGGGGCGCCCGGTGCCCCCCGGGCCCAGCAGCCGCCGCAGCCGCTGCCGCACGTCCCCGAACGCCACTTGCCTGACCTCCAGCTCCCGGCACAGCTCCTGCGGGGACAGGGGGGACATGGGGGGTCACCAGCCCGCAGGGGGATGGGGTGGGGATGGGGACAGGGATGGGGATGAGGATAGCGATGGAGATGAGGACGGGGACAAGGATGAGGATGGAGATGGGGACAGGGATGAGATGGGGACAGAGTCAGGAAGACTTCTGCTCTGTCCCAGGGGAGCTGGAGGGGCAAGTGATGGGGACAGGAGGGGTCAGGGGAAGGCAGAGCAGGTCCCAGCCCCTCAGTGCAGGGAGGGGCAGGTTTGGGGCACATGTTGCCCACCACCACCCCAGGGGGCACCAGCAGGGCTGGCATGGGCACAGCGCTCACCAGGTGGGCATTGAGAGTCTCTTTGGTGGTGTCCGGGTGGCCCCAGGCTGGCCTGGAGAGGAAGAGCTGCAGCTCCACCTGCTCCAGCCACTGCAGCAGCTCCGTCATCTCCAGCGTGATGTCCTGGACCTGGGGACATGGAGGGGGTCAGCTCAGCACCATGGTGGGCTTGGCACCATGGTGGGCTCAGCTCAGTGCCACGGTGAGCTCAGTGGGCTTGGATCACTGCCACGATGGGCTCAGCACCACAGAGGGCTCGGCAGAGTCAGCTCAGCACCATGGTGGGTTCAGCTCAATGCTGTAGTGGGGTTGGCACCGTGGTGGGCTCAGCTCAGTGCCATGGTGGGCTCGGCCCCGCGTCGGGCAGCTGTGGCCCAGGGCTGTGCCGTGCCCGGTACCTGGCTGAGGTTGTTCTCCAGCTCCAGCTGCCGGCTCTCGGTCTGGCTCCGCACCAGGTCCCAGCGCTGGTTGAGCTGCTGGAGGCTGCGCCGCAGCCCGTCCACGCTCTCGCCCAGGCTGCAGAGCAGGAGCCCCTGCCCGGCCTCGTTCACCGACTGCACCGTGTGTGCGTGGGACATCACGTCGTTCCGCAGCACCTGGGGACGTGGCGCCACGGTCACGGCTGGCACCGGGCACCACACGGCACCGGCAAAAGACTCTCGCGCCGGGACGCCTTTGCTGACAGTGCTGGCACCATGGCAATGGGATAGGGTCTGGGGAGCGCTGTGCCAGGGGATGATGGCACCAGGGGTGCTTCAGCACCAGCACCATGGCTCTTGGCCCCACCATGGCACGAGGGATGCCCCAGTGCCAGCACCATGGCTCTTGGCCCCACCATGGCACGAGGGATGCCCCAGTGCCAGCCTATCGGCTCATGGCCTCACCGTGGCACCAGGGACACCTCAGTGCCAAGACCTTGGCTCTTCACCTCACCATGGCACTGGAGATGCCCCAGTGCCAGCACAATGACTCTTGGCTTCACCAAGGTACCGGGGATGCCCCAGTGCCAGCACCCCAGCTCCTGCTCTCCGTGTGGCACGAGGCGGGCGAGAGCCACCAGATTTGCCCCTCGGTGGCAGGGAGGCTGCCGGGACGTGCCCCCCCCAGCTCCGCTGGCGTGTCCCGGCACCTCTCCTGCGTCAGACGCGGCAGGAACGTGCCCGGGCAAGGGGCCACGGGCTCGGCAGCGCCGCGACGCCTCATTCCTTCCACGGTGTCACCGCGGGAGGGGACGGTTCTCACGGCCCACCCGGACGCCGACGCCTCGGGGCTCAACAGCAGCACCAGGAGGAGGGGGCCAGGGATGCCCCAGGACGGGAGAACCAGGAGCAGGAGCTCTGGTGAGATGGGGCAGAACTGGGTGTGACACCCCCAGGCTGGAGAGCTGGGGGCAGAGGAACCTCATGAGGTTCTGCCAGGGCAAGGGGAGGGTCCTGCCCCTGGGGAGGAAAAACCCCAAGGACCGGGGCAGGGGAGGGGGGACGCGCTGGAAGCAGCTCCATGGAGAAGGTGCTGGGGGACAACAAGTTGCCCATGAGTCAGCAATGGGACCTCATGGCCAAGAGACCAACGGTCTCCTGGGGGCACAGAGAAGAGTGTGGGCAGCAGGTCAAGGAGGTTCTCCTGCCCCTCTGCTCTGCCCCAGTGAGGCCACCTTGGGAGTGCTGGGTCCTGTTGTGGGCTCCCCAGTGCCAGAGAGACCAGGAGCTACNAAGGACCGGGGCAGGGGAGGGGGGACGCGCTGGAAGCAGCTCCATGGAGAAGGTGCTGGGGGACAACAAGTTGCCCATGAGTCAGCAATGGGACCTCATGGCCAAGAGACCAACGGTCTCCTGGGGGCACAGAGAAGAGTGTGGGCAGCAGGTCAAGGAGGTTCTCCTGCCCCTCTGCTCTGCCCCAGTGAGGCCACCTTGGGAGTGCTGGGTCCTGTTGTGGGCTCCCCAGTGCCAGAGAGACCAGGAGCTACCGGAGGGATCAATGCTGATCAAGAGCTGATCATCTCCAGAGGTCCCTTCCCACCCGCCCTGTGCCAGAGTTGGTGCCAGGCTCACCCGGTGCTTGGCCAGCTCGATCTCACAGCTCTGCAGGTCAGGGAGCAGCAGGATCGGGCCCCGCAGCTGGTCCCCGGTGCGGCTCAGCCACTGCAGCAGCTCCTCCAGCTGGTGCTGGAACTGCCCCAGCCCCAGCAGAGCTGCCTCCAGCTGGTGCTGCCCATGCCAGGGGGAGCAACGGGCACCGGTGTGCCAGGAGCCACCGGTGCCCACATGGCACCCACACACCCAGCATCACCCACCCAGCACCCACGGGGCACCCGATGCACCCACCCAGCACCATGCACCCGTGACCCACAGGGCACCCACCCAGCATGCCATGTACCCACTCGGTGCCAAGCACACAGTGCCCAAACAACCCCCCCCATGCACCCAACCAGAACCAGGGACCCAGCACCCACCTGGCACCCCATGAACCCTCCGGCACCATGTGTCCAGCACCCCCATGGCACCCCCCGTGTGGTGGCTCTGGCCTTGTGCCAGTCCAGCTGCCAGCTCCAGATGCTGCCACCACCTCCCCCATGCCCCCCATGCCTGGCACCCCACCAATGCCCCCCACCCCATGCCCGGTGGGTACCTGGCGGCCAACGATCTCCTCCTCCAGCTGGTCCCAGCGCCGGCGAAAGTCCCCGAGGGGTGCCGGGGGGTCCTCGTGGGCAGTGCCCCCCGTGCCAGGCTGGTGCCGCAGGCTCTCCACGTCCACCTTGCACTGGTAGAGCTCCCGCTTGAACTCCTGCGGGGAGGGGGTGAGGGGGTGACCCCCACCACAGCCACGGGGGCTGCTGGGCACCACACACGGCACCATATGGCACCACAGGGCATGGCAGACCATGGCAGAGCTGAGTCTGACACATGATGCATGGATTGGCATGGCCTGGCATGTGGCACAGCATGGCAGAGCTGGGTCTGGCACAGCACACACGGCATGGCAAAACTTGGTCTGGTATGGCACGGGATGGCATGGCTGGATCTGGCACACGCAGCATGGCCTGGCACAGCACAGCACAGTGTGGCATGGCACGGCAGCGCTGGCTCTGGCGTGCACTGCACGATTTGGCACAGCCCAGTGTGGCACAGCCTGGCACAGCTGGCCCCAGAGCTCCTCCTCGTGGGGAGCAGGGAGGGCACCTTGGGGGCAGGATTTGGCCACTCAGCACCCACCGTGGGGGCACCAGCCCTGTCCCATGCCCATACCACCCCCCTCACTGCCCCGGGCACCCCCCGACCCCCCTGGGTCCTGTGCCCACCTTGAGCTCC
>VYZX01030599.1:32416-55320 GCA_013401335.1 Brachypteracias leptosomus
GACCCGCAGCCATCCCGAGCTGGGGGAGGGGAACGGCGCCGTTCCCACCGCGCGACCCCGGGGGGGGATGTTCCCGGACCGACACCCCCCACCCCGCTTCCATCCCCGACCGGGACCCGGTTGCAGCCGCCGGGGTGCCCTGACTCCCCCTCCCCGAGTCGCAGCGGGTGGGGTCCGGGCGGGAGGGGCAGCCCCAGAGCTCCCGGAGGCTTTAGGGGTGCGGGGGGGTCCCTGGCCGGGGGGCTGGGGAGATGCTGCTGCAAAGTGTGTGTGTGTGTGTGTCCCAAAGAGCGGGGGGGTTCTGGAGCTTGGGGACCCCCCCCTCTGGCCCTGCCCGGGGGGCAAGGGGGTGCCAAGGGTGGGGGGAGGCTCCTACCCATGGGCACGTGGGAAGACCCCCATCCAGCTCCAGCACCGAGCCCCCCACCCAGCGAGAGGCCCTTTGGGGCTGGGGGAGCTGACCCACACAAAGGGGGTCGGGGCGAGAGGTCCTGCTTCACACCAAATGGGTCTGGGGGGTCTTTGCCCCATACAAAGGGGGTCAGGGGGCTCTGCACCACACAAAAGGGGCCGGGGGCCGCTGCCGGGGCATCGCTGGTGGCTGAGGCTCCTGAGGGGTCTCCTGGGAGCTGTGGGCGGGGGGCCGGGGGCTTTGTCTGCTCCCAGACGCGCCCAGGAATGAGCATTTCCCGGCACTCCCGCGGCATCGACATCATCAACATCATCAACATCAGCAGCACGGACATGGCCACGGGCAGGGACATCAGCACCAGCCTGGCTCCATCTGCCCTGGAACCAGCATCGCTCCATCCTCCTTGGCATTGGCACCACATCCTCTTCCCTGGTACCAGCACCACATCATCTTCCCCAGCATTGACATCTCATCATCTCCCTTGGCATTGGCATCGCTCCGTCTTCCCCAGCATTGGCATCTCACCATCTTCCTTGGCATCCCTTCTTCCCTGGCATGGACATCGCTCCGTCCTCCCTAGTATCGGCATCACTTCATCTTCCCTGGCATCACTCCTTCTTCCCTGGCATTGGCATCGCTCCATCTTCCCCAGTATTGGCATCACTTCATCTTCTCTGGCATCTCTCTGTCTTCCCCAGCATTGGCATCTCACCATCTTGCCTGGCATCAGTATCTCACCATCTTCCCCAGCATCATCCTTGGCATCACTCCCCCTTCCCCTCTCAGCTCCGCTGGCAGCACGGAGCTTGGTGCCCGGTGCTGGAACCATGTGTGGGTGCCCAGCCAAGGTCATGGGCTCCCTCAGGTGGTTCTGGGCATCCCCCGCTGAGCTGGCCCACCCTGGGCATCCCTGGCTGCCGGTGTTGTGCTGGGCACTCCTGGTGACCCTGTGCCAGGGGAGCCACTGCCTCACTGGGCACCATGAAGAGGGGTTTGCCTGGGGGGCTCTGCCCTCGCCTGCCCCACGACATGAGCCTTGGGACCTCCAGGCTCAGGCCCACACTGGCCAGGCACCCCTGGCACCCCCAGCACCCCTGGCACCCCCAGGCATCTCCCGGCACCCTCCAGCACCCAGCTGGGACCCACAGTGGGCAACGAGCCAGCTCGTTTGGCTGCTGGGAGCTCACCTGGCACCGGGCAGAGGGAGCCTGACACCGGGCACCGGCGGGAGCAGCCGGACAGAACCTGCAGGACCAGATCCCAGAGCTGGGAGGTGTCTGGGATCCCTGGGATCAGATCCCGGAGCTGGGTGGTGTCTGGGATCCCTGGGATCAGACCCCAGAGCCAGGAGGTGTTTGGGATCCCCAGATCAGATCCCGGAGCCGGGCGGTGTCTGGGATCCCCAGATGCGATCCCGGCACTGGAGGTTCCTCTCGGCCCCGGCTTTGTCCGCTCTGGATGAAAGGCCCTTTCAGTTTGTGCTGCCATGTGTGCGCCGGAGCCCGCGTGCGGCCAGCGACGAACAAAAGGAGCCGGCGAGGGGCCGCTGGCAGCGTGGCGAGGAGGGGCCGCCCGGGCACCCGCCGCGGCTGCTCCCACCGCGGCCCGGCCCTGGGTGCTGTGGGGTGGTTGGTGCCAGAGGCACCATGGGCACAGCTGTGCCCGCACCGTGTCCATCTGCCGTCCCCTCGCCTGGCAATGGGGCTGTGGGATGTGGCTGATCCTGGGGCCAATGGTGGCCCTGCCAACAGCAGGGCTCTGAGCAGTGATGCCACGAGTACCGGCAGGGCCACGGGTCCAGCAGAGCCACAGGTACCGGGAACACCAGGGGTACCACCATGGCCATGGGTACTGGGAAGGCCACGGGCACCAGCAGGGCCACGGGCACCAGCAGAGCCACAGGTACCAGCAGAGCCATGGATCCAGCAGCCCACACCAGCGATGTGCTGCCAGGCTGGGGAGCCAGAACCAGAGCCATGGCATCCTGCCTGGCACTGGCATCACAGCCGGTTTGGGGCTGTGGCCAAGCACCAAGGCACCGTCCTCCCTTCATGGACCAAAACCTCCCCAGCCTCACTGGAGGTGCTGTGAGTGGTTCTGCCAGCGGCTGTGCCCAGGGCGACCCCACTACCTGTGGTGCTGTGCCAGGCTCCGGCCGGGTGGGCAACCTCTTCTCCACGGCATCCAGCCAGTGCCGCAGCGCCAGCAGCTGCTCCTGGACCTCCGGCCACCGCTCCGGGTGCTCCCCCCTCTGCCACACTCTGCCGAGAGAGCCGGGACACACCGCGCTGCCAGGACAAGCCATGGACACCACCTCCCCAAGGCCACCACCTCCCCACAGCCACCACCTCCTCACAGTCACCAGCTCCCCATGGCCACCAGCTCCCCAGCTGTGCCCACAGTGCCCGCAGTGCCCGCAGTGCCCGCAGTGCCCGTGGTGCCAGTACCTCTCCATCGTCTCCCTGTCCAGCGCCGACCCCTCCAGGCTCTTTCTGGTGTCATCAGCAGCCCCGAGTGCCTGCGAGGAGAGCAGGGGCCGGTGGGGCTGGGATGTGGAGACCAGCCAAGGGGCAGGAGGGCCCCACCAAAACCAGTGTGGGCATCTCAGGGCTCAGCATCACTGCGGGCACCCCGGCCTGGCATCTGGCACTGGGGGTGGGCTCCTGGGCAGCAACCTCACCACACTCACACCCCCGGCACCTGCAGCCAGGATGGGGCAGATTCACCAGCCTGGCCGATGCCAGCGCCCAGCACAGACTGTGCCATGCCACTTGATGGCACAGGGATGCTGGCGAGGCCCTGAAGGGGTCTGGGGGTCCTGGCACAGGCAGTGGACACGGGGCTGGGCAGCTCATTGCCCCAAAGAAAGGTCCAGCGCCCTGGTGAAGCGGGGCCGTGGGAGAGGCCGTCCCGGCTTTGTGGCTGCCGGTGAAGCTGTACAGAGCGTTCCCGTGGTGTGCCAGAGCCAGCAGTGCCCGGGGCAGCAGCCGGTGCGTGCCAGGGGGCTGAGCCGGCTGCCGCGGCCTCTCCTGGGACGGCAGCCACAGCTCCCACGTGCTGGACCACGGCGGCTGCTGCGGCAGAACCGGGCGAGCTCCCGCACACTCGGGGCAGGAGGAGCCGTTCCCACCACGGGGCCTTGGCACACACGGTGCCCGGCTCGGCCGTGGCACGCCCAGGAGGTGTCACGTCATGGCGGTCGTGCCGGTGCCGTGTGAGCGGTGATGGGCTGTTTGCCAACACCCGTCTGCTCGGGGGGGCTGGGGCTGAGGGACCTTCCGGGGCTCACCGGTGGCCGTGACCGGTGCGGCACGCGGTGACTCACGTGCCACCACCCTGTGGTTTTGATAATTCAGCTCAGAGGGCATGAAAAGGGTGAGCCCCGGTGTGCCGCGGGGCAAACACCGGCACATAATGGAGTCATCCATCATCATTAGCTCGGCCCAATTACGCGCTGGCTCAGCCGCTCCCGGCACACGGCAGAGCCCCGGGGCTGCTGCTGCTGCTCCACCACCACCGATCCCCACCGCGCGGTGCCAATGCCAGGGGGGCAGCAGGTCCAGGGAGGTTCTCCTGCCCCTCTGCTCTGCCCAGTGAGGCCTGGCACGCTTGGTGCCAGGAGCTGGACAGACCCTGGTGCCTCGGCACACTCCACCACTAACTAGGGCAGCACGGCCCATGGCAGGGGAGGCAACCAGCACCCACCGTGATGACCAGAAACTACACTGGCACCCACCAGGGCAACTGGGAACCAGAGCCAGCACTCACCACGGCAAACAGACCACACGGAGCTGCCAACTGGTTTGAGAGGCCCCTTTACTGGTGGCACTGGGGAGGGCCTTGGCTCCGTCCCGTGCTCACGGGCCCTGCACAGGGTGGTTTTTAGTGGTTTGCCCCAAAAACCCGAGATGTTTGTGGGTGCCAGGTCAGCCCTGATGTGGTCCCCAGGGCTTGGGGAGCACCGGGTGCCAGCAGCGGGGCCCCGGCTGGGCGATGGCACCGGCGCGGCCACGCCAGCGTGTCATGCAAAAGCAAAACTGGATAATGAGTAATAATTAATAATAATAATAACGACAATAGACGCTGAGAAGTAACATGACTCGATTTACACAGATGAGAGCAGGCAGAGAAGGAGGAGGAGGACGGGGAGGAGGATGGAGGTGGTTGGAGATCCGCGGGCGAGCCCTGGCACCGCGCTGGGAGCTGCACCCCGGGCATAGGGTGAAGGGGGGGGCTGGGCGACCGTGTGGGAGCTTCCTGGGGGTCCCGGCAGCCCGTGCCGGCACGGCCCCACCGGGGCATCGCTTAGTGCTTCAGCCCCGGTGGGGGCCGGCGGCTGCCAGGGCAGCCAGGGAGGGGGATCCAGTGCTGTGGGGCAGCCCCTGTGCCTGGTCTCCGCCCGGGGACTCTGGCAAGTGCCACGTCCCAGCGTCCTCAGGCGCGGTCCGGGGGCTCGGTGGCAGCGGTGAGGGGAGTTGGGATGAACATCCAGCCACACTACAACAAAGCGAACAGAAAAGATGGGATGAGACACGGAGACTGCTCCATGAGATGAAGCCATCGAGCCCAGCCGGCAGCACTGTGTGCCCACCCTGTGCCACTACAACCGCGGCTGGGGAGCCCTTCACCACGGGCAACCACGCCCAGAACCATCCCTGGGGGAGAACGGGACCCCTCGGTGCCATGGCCCCAAGAACGGTGCCCGGTGAGAGCCCTGGCACCGGCCTGGTGAGCAGCAGGACACTGGGAAGCGCTGCTCTGGAGAGAGAGAGACAGGGAAGGTTGGAGTTACCTGTGCTGGAGAGCGCGGCCGAGGAGCCGCCGCGTCCCAGGCTCCCCTCCAGGACTTGCTGACACCGGAGACCCAGCTCAGGAGCTCGCCCAGTGGCACGGGGACTTCTTTGGCGGGACTGGAAAGAGATGTCTGCCAGAGAGAGAGCACGTTACCGGGGTGAGGAGGGACCAGGCGGCGGGAGGCACCACGAGGGTCCGGCCAGCCTTCTAACCAGAGCACACGCCGGGCTGCCACGGCATCCCGAGACCCCCCCCGGCGCTCCGAGGGTCCCTCAGAGGGGGTCTGGAGAACCTCATGGTGAGGTGGGGGGAAGTGGGGCCAGGGTCTGGGCACAGGAGCCACACGTGGAGCTGGGCCGGTTTTGGCAGTGCCAGCTCTGCCGAGCTCTGGCAGACGCCTGTCAATTCGTGAGGCCACGTCAGCGGTAAAGAAACCGACCTTGTGCCGAGCACTTCCCAGATACACGGACAGACAGACAGACAGACGGAGGGGCAGCAGCTGGTGTGGCTGCTGACCTGTGGCCACCCGAGCCGGGGAGAGCCAAGCGCGGCTGGCACGGCCCGGTGGGCGAGCGGGCTGGCGGAGGCGGCGGCGGGCGAAGCAGCGGCAGGTCCCTCCACGCGGCACGGAAGCACCGGGCAGCGCCAGCGCGCACTTACGGTGGGGGCACCGGCACCGCGGCCGTGGGGATGTGCCGGGAGGCCGAGCCGGGGAGATGGGGCGGCTCAGGAGATGGGGTGCAGAGACCCCTCCTTGCCGTGCCACGCCGGGGGCAGGTGGAAGGGTCCAGGTGCTGGTGCAGGGGGTCTGGCTGTCCGGTGCCGAGCAGCGGGGAGCCCGCGGTGTCCTCATCCTCCTCCATCCTGCCGGCACATCACCGGCTGCTGTGTGTCGCGGGGTCAGGGTGGGCTCCTCCTTCATCATCATCATCTCCTCCATCGGGGTTGCGGGGATGAAGCCGGCGGGTTAATTACAAAAAGCTCAGTGGTTAGGTCACGAAGACGGAACTGTTTTCCCGTGTCCCCAGCCCTGTCGCGCCGCACCCGGTGGGACCGGCTCTGCGGAGGGCAGGACGGGCGGTGCCGGGGCAGGCTCGGCACTGGAGGGTAGTGTGTGTCTTCTCTGGCATCTCTTAATATACAAATACTGTCAGAACGATCGCATATATATTAATATATTAGTCTAAGTCTTTTTTTCTCTTTTTTTTTTTGGTTAAACTCGAGGCACTGCTTTGGAAGAGGAGTAGAGTTGAGAAGTTATCAATCAAACACTAGTGAGTAGCCAGCGGCGTCAGCACAACATGCGGAGCGGGCGAGGCAGCGGGTTCCTCGGGAGGGGCTCAGGCCACGAGGAGTGGTGGGTGCCCAGCTGGCACCGGGAGCTCCCCGCTCGACCCTTGCCCACAGCTCCAGCTCGGCACTGGCACCAGCTCGGTGAGGGCTCTGGTGATGGCGGCTGCCGTTGCCTCTGCTGCGCCCTGGGGACCCCCAGCGTATCGGCGCCCGAAGCTGGAGGAGGAGTAGGAGGAGGAAGAGAAGGTCATGGAGAAGCCGGAGCCGGTGGCGTCGAAGCTTCCTCGCCTGGAGCCCGAGCGGGAGCCGGTCCGGGAGCCGGAGCGGGAGCCAGAGGTGGATCCGGCGCTGCTGACGTTGTAGGGGCTGTAGTAGCCCTTGCTGGACTGGGAGGAGGCCTCCAGCAGCCGCAGCCCCGTCCCGTCCTCGATCATGCTGCGGTCCATGGCGTCCTTGTAGGAGATCTTCAGCTTGGTCTTGGGGCAGGTGAGGTACTTGGAGTAGGTGTTGACGTCCCGCAGCTTCTGGGCCGTGCGGGCGTCGATGGTGCCCTTCTGCAGAGCCTCATCCAGGGAGACACGTCCCTGGACGTCGGGCTCGATCAGCCCCCCCGTCAGGTACTGCACCTCCAGGAACCGCTGCCCGGCCTCGTAGTAGAGCCAGCCCTTCTTCAGTGCCTGCGCTGCCGACATCTTCGTCTTGGTCCGCGGGTCCTCGAAGCCATAGAAGGCCTTCTGCGCCAGGTTGATGCGGTCCACCATGATCTTGTCCACCAGGCCCTTGTTCACCGCGTCAGCGACGGAGCACTTGTCGCCGGTGTTGGGGTCGATGATGCCGCCGGTGCAGGCCTGGGCTTCCAGCAGCCTCTGCCCCGTGATGTTGTCCACCAGGTTGCGGCGCATGGCCTCCGTGATGGACACCTTCTCCAGCGTGTCCGTGTCCAGGATGCCGGCCACTGGCCCGGTCTCCTCGGTCGGGTCGGTCCACATGGAGATCTGAGTCCGCATCGGGGCCGGGCTGACCGTGTAGGAGGAGGAGGATCCCACTGAGGACGACCGCGACCGGAACCCGCTCATGTTGCCGGAGAGCATGTCGGCGAACTCGGTGATGGAGAGGGTGCCCGAGCGGTACTGGTCCAGTGCCGACTGGTCGATCAGGCCCTTGCCGATGGCGTCGTCGATGTCGTACTGGCGGCCGGAGCGCCTGTCGATGATCATGGACTTCACCACACCGTCGGAGGAGGAGGTGGTGATCTCCTCCCACTCGCACTCCTGCTCCGACAGCTCCAGGTAGGTCTGGTGGTCGATGAGGCCCTTGCGATAGGCCTCATACACTGACATCTCCTTGCCCGTCTCCGGGTCGACGATCACCACCCGGCGCTTGCGGACAGAGGACTTGGAGGAGGTCTTCCTCTCCCGCTTCTTCTCCTTCAGGGGCAGGAGGCAGAGGCCGGTCTCGGGGTCGGTGATGCACCGCTCCATCAGCTGCAGGTAGGTCAGGTTCTCCTCCGTGTTGGGGTCGAAGAAGCCCTTGGTGTCGTCACTGGGATCCAGCAGGATCTCGTTCATCTCCTCATCGAAGAGGCCCCTCTTGTAGGCCACCTCCACGGGCAGGCGGTGGCTCTCCTCGGGGTCAATGATGCCCCCTGTTGCGATCTGGGCCTCCAGCAGGCGGATCCCATGGTCCTTCAGGATCAGCCCCTTCTTCATGGCCTGGAAGAGGGAGATGAGCTTCCCGGAGTAGGGATCCCGGTAGCCGGTCACCGCCCTCTCAGCAGAGAGCAGCTTGTCCTTGAACTCGGGGCCCACAATGCCCATCCTCACGGCCTCCTCCACCGTCAGCTTGAGGCCCTTGATGGGGTCGATGACGTAGCCCGTGGCCGCCTGTGCCTCCAGGAGCTCGAAGGCGGTGCCCGGCCGGATGATGCCCTTCTTCATGGCCTGGTACACGGAGAGCCGCTCCTTCGTGGAGTCCACAAACACACCGGCGATGCAGCTGGTGCCCTCCAGGAACTTCTTCAGGTTCTTCGAGACCTCCTCGATGGAGGTGAGGCCCTCCTGGAGGCGCTGGGCGGTGGCCTCGTCCATCACCTGTGAGCGGACCAGCTCCTCCACGGTGATCTGCTTGCGCAGCCCACGGAAGGTGAGTTTCCGCGTGTCGCAGAGCGGGAGCAGCAGGAGCCGGCTGCCCTCGTCCTGCCGGCACCGCTTCAGCAGCTGCGTGTAGCTCAGCTTCTCCTCGGTGGATGGGTCCACGTAGCTCCGCACCTCGCTGGGCTCCGACAGCATGTCGTAGGTCTCCTTGTTGATGAAGCCCCGCTGGTAGGCCACCTCCAGGGGCAGGTGGAAGCCCAGGTGTGGGTCGATGATGCCACCGGTGGCGATCTGGGCGTCCAGGAGCTTGAGGGCCTCTTCGCTGGGAATGAGGTCTTTCTTCATGGCCTGGAAGATGGAGATCTTCTGCTCGCTGTAGGGGTCCCTGTACCCGGTCACCGCCCTCTCCGCCGACAGGAGCCGGTCGTGGATTTCGGGTCCCACCACTCCCTTCCTGACGGCCTCGTCAACGGTCAGCATCTCATTCTTTATGGGGTCGATCATGAAGCCGGTGGCAGCCTGGGCCTCCAGGAGGGACCGGGCCACTTCTGAGTTGATCAGCCCCTTCTTCAGCGCCTGGTAGATGCTGAGCTTCTGCTTGGAAGAGGGGATGTAGATACCGGCCACGCAGCCCGACCCGTACAGGTACTTCCAGACCGTCTCCACGTCCAGCAGCTCCCGGAAGGTTTTGGAGCCCTGCTTCAGCAGGTTGTAGATGTCCTGAGTGATGATCTTGGCCTCGTAGAGGTCCTCGGCTGTGAGGCGGCGCCGGACGTAGTCATAGGACGTGAGGTTCTGCTGCCGGATGATCTCGGTCTTCTCAATGATCTCAATGATGATGATGATCATGCGCTCCTTGGACATGCGTCCCAACATGAACTCCTCCATCAGATGCTTCCTCTGCTCCTCAGGCAGCAGGTCCGAGTGCATGATCTCCCACAGCGACATGGAGGAGCCCGCCCTGCTGCCCACGGGGATGTCCACCTGTGTCTCCTCAAATACCTTCCGCGTCTCTGCCTCCGTGTACACCTGGGTGGTCTCCACCAACGTGGGCTTCTCTGGCTCCCGCAGAGGCAGCAGATACAGCCCCGTCTCAGGATCCTCGATGCACTTCTTCTTCAGCTGCGTGTAGGTCAGGTTCTCATGGGTGTTGGGGTCAAAGAAGCCCTTGGTGTCATCGCTGGGGTCGGAGAGGGTCCGGTTCATCTCCTCGTCCAAGTAGCCGCGCTTGTAGGCGACCTCCACGGGGACGCGGTGGCTGTGGACAGGGTCGATGATGCCGCCGGTGGCGATCTGGGCCTCGAGCAGACGGGTGCCGTGATCCTTGACGATGAGTCCTTTCTTCATGGCCTGGAAGAGGGAGATGGTGTCGCCCGAGTAGGGGTCCTTGTAGCCGGTGACGGCCTTCTCGGCAGAGAGCAGCTTCTCGTGCAGCTCAGGCCCAACCACACCAGCCTTCACGGCCTCGTTGACGTACAGCTTTCGGTTCTTCACGGGGTCAATCAAGAACCCGGTTGCTGCCTGGGCCTCCAGCAGGACCACGGCGGTGCTGGGCCTCAGCAGGTTCCTCTTCATGGCCTCATAGATGTTCAGCTTCTCCTTGGTCGCCTCCACGTAGACGCCAGCAATGCAGTCGCTGCCATGCAGGAACCTCCTCACTGCCTCTGTCTCCGAGAGGTCCTTCACTGATTTCTTGCCTTCCTTGAGCTGCTCGTACTGGGCTTTGCTGATGATGCGGGACTCCAGCAGCTCGCTGGCGGGGACGGGTGCCCGCAGACCACTGAAGGTCAACTTCTCCTGCTTCTTGCTCTCTGCCTCCTCAATGATGGTGATGACAATCTTGATGATCTTCTCGATGGTCACCTTGCCGGTCTTGTACTGCCGCAGGAGCTCCCGCCTGTGCTCCTCTGTGAAGTACTCAGAGTGTATCAGCTCCCAGATGGTCATTGTCCGGCCCTTCATGCTGCCCACGGGGACCTCCACGGTGGCCTTGTCGAAGCACTCCTTGGCCTGGCTGTCTGTGTAGACCTCCTCCTGCTGCGACTGGATGGCCTTGTCTGACAGCGGCAGCAGCAGGAGCCCAGTCTGCTTGTCCCGGTGGCAGGTCTTCTGCAGCTGGGCGTAGTTGAGGTGCTCCTGGGTGTTGGGACAGTAGAAAGCCTTGGCGTCATCACGGTGCTCGGACAGAGCCGCGTTCACCTCCGGGTCGAAGTAGCCGCGCTTGTAGGCGACGTCGAGCGGGAGCCGGTGGCTCTTCACCGGGTCGATGATGCCGCCAGTGGCCAGCTGGACGTCCAGCAGCCGCAGCCCCGCGTCGCTGGGGATCAGCCCTTTCCTCAGCGCCTGGAAGAGGGAAACCGTCTGGCCCGTGTAGGGGTCCTTGTAGCCGGTCACCGCCCTCTCCGCCGACAGCAGCTTCTCGTGGAACTCTGGCCCCACCACCTCGGCCTTCACCGCCTCGTCGACAGAGAAGAGCTTGTTGCTCACGGGGTCGATGACGTAGCCGGTGGCCGCCTGTGCTTCCAGCAGGGACAGGGCGACCTCTGGCTTCAGCAGGTTTCTCTTCAGGGCGTCGTAGAAGGTGAGCTTCTGGCCGGTGGACTCCACCAGGACACCAGCGATGGCATCAGTGCCCCTCAGGTACTGCCTCACAGAGTCCATCTCCGTCACGTCCTTCACGGACTTCTTGCCCTGGTGCAGCTGGTTGTAAAGGTCCTTGTTGATGATCTTGCTCTCCAGCAGCTCGGCGGCAGGCACGGGGACGCGGAGGCCCTCAAAGAACATCTGGCTCTTCTTCTCGCTTTCCTCCACAACCGTGATGATGATCTTGATGATCTTCTCCACCGTGATCTTGCCAGTCCTGTACTGCTGGATCAGGTCCCGCCTTTGGTCCTCAGTGAAGTATTCAGAGTTGATGATCTCCCAGATGGTCACAGTCTTCCCTTGGAACTTGCCGAATGGTGCCGTCACCGTGGCCTTCTTAAAGACATCCTTGGCTTCTTTGTCGGTGTAGACCAGCTCCCTGGCTTGGGCCGCCTGGTCAGTGAGGGGCAGGAGACACAGCCCCGTGTCTGGATCAGTCACACACCGCTCCATCAGCTGCAGGTAGGTCAGGTTCTCGTGGGTGTTGGGGTCGAAGAAGCCCTTGGTGTCATCGCTGGGGTCGGAGAGGACCTGGCTCATCTCCTCGTCAAAGTAGCCGCGCTTGTAGGCAGCTTCGACGGGCAGGCGGTGGCTGTGGACAGGGTCGATGATTCCGCCGGTGGCGATCTGGGCCTCCAGCAGACGGATGCCGTGATCCTTGACGATGAGGTCCTTCTTCATGGCCTGGAAGAGGGAGATCTGGTCGCCCGTGTAAGGATCCTTGTAGCCGGTGACAGCCCGTTCGGCCGAGAGCAGCTTGTTGTGCAGCTCTGGCCCGACCACGCCGTCTCTCACCGCCTCATTCACCGACAGCCTCGCGTTGCGCACGGGGTCGATGATGAAGCCGGAGGCAGCCTGAGCTTCCAGGAGGACCAGCGCAGTGCCGGGGCTCAGCAGCTTCTTCTTCATGGCCTCGTAGATGCTCATCTTCTGGTTGGTGGGTTTGATCAGCAAGCCGGCAATGCTGCTCTTGCCCTGCAGGTACTTCTTGATGTCTTCCCTCTGCGAGAGCTCCCCAACACTCACCACACCCTTCGACAACTTCTCCAGGTTCTCCTTGCTCAAAATGCCGGCGTCGGCCAACCTCTCAGCAGACACCTTCTGGCGGATGCCATCGAAGGCCAGCTCGGGCTCCCCGTTCTGTGCCAGCCCGTCCACCGCGTCCCTGCCGTTGGGCATCGTCTTGGTGTCCTGCAGCTGCGCCATCGTGACCGCGGCCTCCTGGGGCAGGTCGTCCGTCTGGATCATGATCTCTCGTGTCTGGGCCAGGGCAGCCTTGTACTCTTCCTGCATCTGCTCGAGCTTCTCCCTCAGCTTCTTGTTCTCCTCTTCCAGAAGCTTCTCCTGCTGCTGCCGCTGCTTCTCCAACTCCTTCAGCTCCTCCTGCTTGTGCCGGACGTTCTCCTCTGCTTCCTTCTGGTGCTTCTTGGCTTCGTCCAACATGGCTTTCAACTGCTGCTTCTCCTGCTCCATCTCCTTCTGCTGTCGCTCCTGCTCTGCCTTCAGGTTCTGGGCTTTGTCCACCTCGTCTTTAAAGAGCTTCTCCAGCTTAATCTTCTCCTCCTCGATGAACTTTTCCTTCTGCAGCAAGGCGTCCTTCTCCGTCAGGAAGGTCTGCTGGAGTTGCTGCGTCTCCTGGCGGAGCTGCGCCTGCTGGGCCACCTGCATCTGGGGTGGGGTGGGAGAGAGGACAGCATGGTCAGATGGCACTGTGGCAGCACCGGTGGGGCAGCAGGGACAGGCTGGGGCAGAGGGACAGGTGGGAGGGGGTGGCACCCGGCTGGTGGGGGAGCAGGGTCAACCAACCTCTCTGCTACATAGGCTAAGAGTTAATGGAGCAGAGCTGGAGTTAAGGAGCTGCAGCAACAACACGTGGGTGGGACAAACAGGGGAAAGACATGAGGACATCAGCGGGGTTGGGGACACCCGGCACAAGGCTGGGAGCTGGGAATGGGTCTTGGCTACAGAGAGGAGCAAGACAGGACACGTCAAGGGGCTGGCACTGGTGGTAGGGATCACCGGTGGGGATCCCCAGGGTAGGGAATGGGGGGTCCTGCTTGGACACCTCGCTGTGGGATCTGCCTGACACAGGCTCTGCACGTGCCCTTGACCCATACGTGGGGGTCCTGCCAGGTGGGACCTCCCGGACGGTGCCAACTGCCAGCTCCCACTGTGGTGATGGTCCTTTGGGACCATCCAGCATGGCTCCCAGAGCCTGGACAGCCACCCGGCCACAACGTGGGGCGGCTGGGGAGAGGGGAGACCTCCCCGCGTCCCACCACCCACAGCCCAGTACCTCCTCCGCCTTCTGCTGCAGCGAGGCCGCCTCCTGCTTCAGCTTCTCCTTCTCCTGCTCCAGGTCGGCGATGGCCTTCCGCAGCTTCTCGGCATCCTGGTCACTCTGGTGCCGCTGGATCTCCAGCGTCTGCACCAGCGTCATCTTCTCCCGGGTGGCCAGCTCGGTCTCGTGCAGCCTCTCGCTGATCTCCTCCGCCTGCTTCTTGAACCGCTTGGCTTCCTCCTCGGCCTTGGCCTGGGCCACGCTCATCTCGGCCACGTGCAGCTTGAGGCGCTCGGCCTCGGCCGTGATCTCCAGCTGCCGCCGGCGCTCAGCCTCCAGGGTCTTCTGGAAGCCCTCGGTCTCCTCAGCCAAGCGCTGCTGCATCTGCTCCTTGTCCTCCTGCAGCCGCTTGGCGTGTTCCTGCGCCAGGTCCTTCTGCTTCTGCAGCATCTCTGCCTCGGCCTTCAGCCGCGTGGCCTCCTGCACCGCCTGCATCTTCTCCTTCAGCATCTTCTCCGCCAGTGCCCGCTGCTGTGCCAGGTCATCTTCGGCCAGCTGCCGCAGGCGGGCAGCCTCCTGGGCCTCGACGCTGAGCCGGGCCACCTCCTCGGCCACCTGCTTCATTTTCTCGGCCTCCTCCGCCAGGAACTTCTGCGTGTTGTCCTTGTCCTTGAGGATCAGCACCTTGTTCTCCTCCTCGATCCGGCTCTTCAGCTTCGCCAGCTCCTCCATCTGAACCCGCACCTTGAAGAGCTCCTCCTCCACCTGGGCCTTCTGCCGCACGGCGTCAGACACCTCCTCCTTCAGCCGCTGCAGCTCCTCGTCCAGGATGCCCTTCTGGTGGTCGGTCTCGTCCAGCTGCAGCTTGACCTTGGTCAGCTCCTGCTCCACCTGCGCCTTCTGCCGCAGCGTCTGCTCGGCAAACTTCTTGTGCTTCTCCATCTCGGCGTCCGCCAGCTGCTTCTGCCGCAGGGCCGCCTGCTCTGCCTGCGCCCTCTTCGCCGCCTCCAGCTCGGCCTCCTTACGCAGCTTCTCGGCGGCTGCCTGGGCCTGCGCCTGGGCCTGCGCCTCCTCCTCCGCCCGCTGCTTCAGCCGCTCGGCCTCCTCCACGCGCTGCCGCGACAGCCCCGCGTCCTGCTCCGCCTTCCCGCGGGCGAACTCGGCCTCCTCAGCCGCCCGCCGTGCGCGCTCGGCCTCCTCCCGCAGCCGCTCCAGGAGGCTCTGCTCCTGCTGCCGCGTCTGCAGCAGCTCCTGCTCCTTCTGCTGCGCGGCGGCCAGGTGGGCCTTCTCCTCCGCCGCGATCCGCTTCTGCGCTGCCTCCCGCGCCAGCTGGATCTGCCGCTCCGACTCCTTCTCCGCCAGCTCCTTCTGCCGCCGCGCCTCCTCCACCATGGCCTTCAGCCGCTCCACTTCCTCCAGCGCCAGCCGCCGCTGCCGCCCGGCCTCCTCCTCGGCCGCCAGGATGGTGCGCACCTTCTCCTCGGCCTCCCGCCGACGGCCCTCCTCCTCCAGTGCCAGCGCCCTCTGCCGCTCGGCCTCGCGCTCCGCCTGCTCCCGGCTGCGCTGCACCTCCTCGGCCTCGCCGCGGATGCGGCCCAGCTCCCGCTCCAGCTCGCTCTTGCCGGCTGAGGCCTTCTCAAAGCTGGCCTTGAGGGCACGGATCTCCTCCTCCACCTGCCGCCGCTGCCGCAGCGTGTCCTCCACCAGCCCCTTCTGCCGATCCAGCTCGGCCTCAGAGGAGCGCTTCAGATGGGCGATCTTCTCCTCGATGTCCTGCTTGTGCTGGGCCGCCTGCTCCTCCAGCAGCTTGCGCTGGTAGGCCTCGTCCTCCGCCACCCGCCGCAGCCGCTCGTTCTCCGCCTCCTTCTCCTTCAGGGCGATCTCCGCCTCCGCCTTCAGCCGCGACGCCTCGTTGATGGCTGCCAGCTTCTCCTTCAGGATGCGCTCGGCCTCAGCCCGCTGCCGCCCGGCCTCATCCTCCGCCAGCTGCCGCTGCCGTTTGGCCTCCTCGGAGAGCGCCCGCAGCCGGGCGGCCTCCTCAGCCAGCTCCCGCAGCTTGCTGGCCTCGGCCTCCAGCCGCTGCTTGGACTTCTCGCTGGTGGAGCGCGACTCCTCCTCCGTCTTGGCCTTGCTCTCCAGCAGCACCTCCATCTCTGCCCGCAGCTTGGCCAGCTCCTCCTCCACCTCCTTCCTCTTCTGGATGGCCTCATTCACCTCCGTCTTCAGCCGGCAGAGCTCCTCCTCCAGGAGCAGGCGCTGCTGCTCCCCGTTGTCCATCTCCGCCTTCAGCCGGATCAGCTCCTGCTCGGCCACCAGCTTCTGCTGGGCCGTGCCCTCCGCCAGCTCCCGCTGCTTCTCCAGCTCCTCCTCGGCCAGCTCCTTCTGCCGCAGGGCCGACTCCTCCGCCTTGGCGCGCTTGCGGGCCTCCCGCTCCGCATCCTCCTTCTGCTTCTCAGCCTCCTCCTGCGCCAGGGTCTTCTTGTGGGCCACCTCCTCCGCCTGCAGCCGCAGCCGCAGCGCCTCGTTGGCCTTCTGCCGCCAGCGCTCCAGCTCCTTCTCGGCCTCCTCCCGCGACCGCTCGGCCTCCAGCTGCTGCTTCTTCAGCCTCTTGGCCTCCTCCTGCAGCTGGGTCACCGCGTTGTGCTCCTGCTGCAGCGACAGCTCCAGCTGCGCCGTCTTCTCGGCGAAGGAGAGGCGCTTGCTCTGCAGCTCGGCGTCGGCGCTGCGCTGGGCCACCTCCTGGGCCACCTGGATCTGCCTCTCCTTCTCGGCCTCCGCCTGCCGCATCCGCCGCTCGGCCTCCTCCGCCTGCAGCCGCAGCTTCTCCAGGTCCGCCAGCGCCTTCTGCTTCTCCCGCGCCGCATCCCGCTCCGCCTGCACCTTGCGCTTCAGCTCCTCCTCCGCCTCCCGCTTCTTCTGGCTCTCCTCCTTCACCTGCCGGCGCAGCCGCTCGGCCTCCTCCTGCGCCTGCCGCTTCTGCCGCTCGGCGTCCTCGGCCCGCGCCCGCAGCTCCTGCAGCTCGGTCTCAGCACCTGCCCGCTGCTTCTCGGTGCTCTCCAGCTGCAGCCGGATCAGCCGGATCTCCTCCTCCACCTTCTTGCGGTTGTACTCGGCCTCCTCGATCAGCTTGACCTTGGACTTGATCTGGTGGTCCGAGTTCTGCCGCAGCTGCAGCAGCTCCTGCTGGATGTTCTGCTTCTGCTGCTCGGCGTCCACGGCCACCACCTCACGCCGGGTGACCTCCTCCTGCATGCGGAGCTGCAGCTCCCGCGCCTCCGCCTCCGCCTGCGCCTTGGCTTTGGCATGGGCCTCGGCCAGCTGCCGCTGCTTCTCCAGCTGGGCCTCCACCTCCGCCAGCCGCTTCCTCTCCTCCTCCTTCAGCTTCTCGGCGGCTTTCTGGAGGGGAAAGAGGGTGCAGAGAAAGGAAGAGAAGGGAAGAGAGAGAAATCACAAAGGATGCGACCAAGAAGTGGCGTTGACACCAGCCACGACCACACTACCACCAAGAGCTGGGACCAGGGCGGTCCGGGGCGGAGGGAGTGGAGGATGCGCATGGGATGGCTCCTGGTCCCTGGGCCTCCCCGCGAGCTGGAGGCGGTGACGGCAGCTTCCAGGAGACGCGTGGCACACAGAGGACAGGCCGCGTGTCCCTCAGCACAGCCATGGACAGATGGACACGGCGACAGGACCGAGACAGCCGCGCAGCGAAGCGGGATGGCCCCATGTACCACCACAGAGGAGAGGGGGATGGAGCACCAGCAAAGCCCCAAGCAATGGAGACGGGCGCGAGCAGCTTGCAGACCACCACCATGCCCAGTGCCCCCCGGGGAGAGCCCCGCTGTGGGGAGACGGGGGTACCCGGCAAGAGGGGCCGGCGCCAGAGCCATCACCGCAGGGAAAGGAGAGCCCAGACAGAGCACAGAGTGGGCGGGACGAGGGCAGTGGGTGCCAGGCGGGTGCCAGCGGAGCTTTCCCTGCCAGGAAAGCCTCAGAGATGTGGAGAACAGCCCAAGCTCCAGCCCGTGCTGCCCCGGATCGCTCTGGCTGACCTGGCCACATGGAGCAGCCAGGAGCGGAGGCAGAGGAGGGTGAGGGTGCGGTAAGGGGGGATCAAGGCTGCTGGTGGGCGTGGGGTGAGGCAGGGGGTGCCACGGGGACGGGGGGACATGCGCCGAGGAGTGAGTACCTGGTGCAGGGAGGCCAGAGTCATCCTGGTTTTTTACCCTCCATTAGATCCCCACCAACACAAACATCCCCCAAGACAAAGCAGAGGCAAAGCGGCTTCGAGGGCAGAAACCAAGAGTTAGAGAGGTCACTGCGCCAGGGCCACCACGGGCCCCGGCCCCACCACACCCGAGCATGCGGAAAGGCAGCTGCTGACTGCGCTACGTGTATCTGGGAAGTGCCTCCTACCACCAGTCACGCCAGAGCCCGGCGGTGCCGGTGCCGGTGCCGGCTCCACGTGCCGCCCAGAGCTGGGGACTCGCTGCACCCAGAGCTGGCAGCTCCACTCCCGGCAGCCCCGAGGGGAGCGCGGTTAGAGGCCGTGGGGCAGCGTTAGTGATGGAGGGGCCGTTAGCCACGGTGAACCGCGGTGCCCTGTGGTTGGGTGGCTGCCAGAGCTGTGCCACCCCCCGTGCCAGCGCCGTGCCCCTACCTCCTCCTCCTCCAGCCGCCGCAGGGTCTCGGTGATGAACTTGATGTACTGGCTGGTGAGCGTGGTCAGCTCGCTGTACCGCGTCCGCAGGTCCACGTACTGCAGCAGATGGTGGGGGTCAGCATGGTGAGACGTGCCCGTGGCACCCACCACCCAGCTCCCCGGTGCTGTGGCAGTGCCAGGGTGAGCCCGTGGCCCAGCCCCACCACACCCCCTCCTCCAGCAAAGGGGAAGGAGCTGCCAGGCTCAGGGGGCACCAAGACCCCCAGGCCTGCACCAGAGGGTCCCCACTCACCTCCTGGATGATGCTGTCGGATGCAGATTGAACTTTGGGCTTCTTGGCCGGAGATGCCACTGGCTCCACCTGCGCCTTGAAGCTCACGAGCTGCAGCTCATAGTCCTGCCAGAAGAAAGGTCCTCAGCTCATGGGCCACATCCCTGCCAGCCCCCCCAGGCCCTTCAGGGCCACCCCTCCCCAGCCCCACACCCAGCCCAGCACCCTTGGGAGGCCACCCCAGAGCAGGCACCTTGATGGCGTCAATGTACTGCTTGGCATAGCGCTGGCACTCCTCCACCTTCTCCTTGTTGCGGTCACATTCCTCCAGGAGTTTCTGGGGAAAGGTCATAGAAACATTGAGTTGTTCTGGTTGAGAGAGACCTTGAAGCTCCTCAAGTCCACTTGTTCCCTATCCCTGCCAGGGCCCCAACTAACCCCTGTCCCTCAGCACCACATCTCCACCCCTTGGGAACCTCTCCAGGGATGGGGACTCCACCACTGCCCTGCCCAGCCTGGCACAGCCCTTCACAGCCCTGACCACCAAGAAATTGTTCCTCAGCTCCAACCTCAACCTCCCCTGGGCCAACTTGAGGCTGCTTCCGCTTGTCCTGTTACTTGGGACAAGAGAGATCTTGTGGAGAGCCAGAAGGTCTCCCCTGAGCCTCTTTTGCTCCAGGCTCAACCCCCCCAGCTCCCTCAGCTGCTCCTCACCACCCTCCTGCTCTAGACCCTTCCCCAGCTTCGTTGCCCTTCTCTGGACACGCTCCAGCCCCTCAAGGTCCTTCTTGGAGTGAAGGGCCCAGAACTGACCCCAAAATTTAGATGTGTTGGGTGAGCTCATGGCCACCCCATGGACAGCCGAGGGCACCAACCCCCCACGGGTACCTTCTCCTTCAGCAGCTGCTCCCGCACGGTCTTGCTGTCGGTGATGGGCACAGCCTGGATCTCCTCCTGGCGTCGTTTGGCGTCGCGGATCCACTGGAGGAGCCCGTCGCAGCTCTCGCGGTAGTAGCGCAGCTGCCGGCCCAGCTGGTCCAGCTCTCGCTGGCGCAGGTCGGTCTGTGCCAGCACCGCCTGCCAGCGCTCCAGCAGCTGCTGCACCCGCTCCCGGTACCGGTCCAGGTCCACGTCGCGCTCGCTGTGGCCTCTCACCATCCTCTCGTTGACCTCCTTGGCCTTGCTGAGGTCGGTCTCCAGCGTGCTGAAGAAGGGCTGGTGGCCCTCGGCTTGTGCGCGCAGCCGCTGCGGACAACACGGCACGGCTCGGCACCGGCACCACCGGCACCACCGGCACCCCCCCGGCACACGGTGCCACCCCAGCAGGTACCTTCAGCTCAGCCTTGCTGGCCTCCAGCTCCTGGAGATCAGCCGGCACTGTCTGCACGTCCTTCAGCTGGTCCTCGTACTTCTTGACCAGCTCCTCAGCCCCCTGAGTGCTGCGGATCACCAGGTTGATGGTCTTCAGCCTGCAGGGAGAGGAGATGGGCTCATTGTGGGTCCAGTGCTGTGCTCCCTAGTGCCAGAGAGACCAGGAGCTACTGGAGAGAGTCCAGTGGAGGCTGTGGAGATGCTGAGGGGCCTGGAGCATGTCTGTGCCCAGGACAGGCTGAGACCCCTGGGGCTGCTGAGCTGGAGAAGAGAAGCCCCAGAGGGGATCTGATCAATGCTGATCAAGAGCTAAAGGGTGGGGGCAAGAGGCTGGGGCCAGACTCTTGTCAGTGGTGCCCAGGGACAGGCCAAGGGGCACTGGGCACCAATCGAAACCACAGCCACTCCCTCCAGACCCCCCAGCCCAGGCCAGGCCAGACCAGACTCATCCCAGCAGATCCAGTGGTTTCCCCCCAGCTGGACACTCACTTCTCCAGGTAGATGCTGGAAAGGCTGTAGACCTGGTCCATCTTCTGCAGAGTGATCTCCAGCTCGGAGCGCAGGACAGGGGCCGAGTCCACCTGCTCGGGCTGCGCCAGCACCTGCTCCGTCCTCTCGCTGACCTTGTCCAGGTTCTTCTTGATGCCCTCAAGCTCCAGGTGGATTTGCTGCAGGGACAGGAGGGTCCCTCATCCCCATGCCCAGTACCCACCAGTGTGGGTGGATAGACACCAGCGCTGTCCCAGGTGCTGACATCCCTGTTCTGGGAGCTCAGGCCCCTGTCCCGGGTGCTGAAAGCCCCATTCTAGGTGCCCAGGTTCCTTTCTAGGTGCCCAGAGCCCCATTCTGGGTGCCAAGGTCTCTGTTTGGGTGCCTAGAACCCTGATCTAGGTGCCAAGGTCCCTATTCTGGGTGCTGAGGTCCCTGTTCTAGGTGCCAAGGTCTCTATTCTGGTTGTCCAGATCCCCACCCTGTTTGCACAGGTCCCTGTTGTAGGTGCCCGGGTGTCTGTTCTAGGTACACAGAGCCCTATCCTGGGTGCTGAGGTCCTTGTTCTGGGTGCCCACGTCCCCGCCCCGGGTGCCCAGCCCCCCCACTGCCCCGTTTGCCGTGTACCTGCTGCTCGGTGACGCGCTGGGCACACTCGCGGGCAGGGTCCTTGCCCAGGGGCAGCCGGATCTTGGTGACGGTTCTGCTCTCGCAGTTCTCCAGCTGCAGCCGAATGTCCTTCAGCTGTGAGATGTAGCTGCGGCACAGCGACTCCTCCTGCTCTCCTGCGGGGACACCGACCACCCCTCAGCCCCGGAGAACACCCTGGGACACCCCGAGGGGCTCACGGGGGGCACGGGCAGGGGCGGGGGTCCCACCTTTCTCCTGGGAGCGCAGCAGCAGCTCGTACTTGCGGGTGCAGGCGCTGTAGTCGCGCTCGACCTGCAGGCGGTCCTCGGGCTGGAAGCCCCGCGCGTCCTGGCTGTCCCGCAGGAACTCCTGGTAGTGGGTCTCCAGGCTGCGCAGCACCTGCCGGCACTCGTCCGCTGGCAGCGAGCGGAACTGGGGGGGCACCGGCAACGTCAGACCCTGCCCAGGGACCGGGACCCCCCCCCACAACCTGGCACCAGGGACTCACCGTCAGCTGGGACCAGGACTGGATCTGCTGGATGTCGCGGGTCAGGTACTGCCAGGAGAGGAGGCACCTCAAGTCCAAGTGCAGGTGGTGCCAGAGCTCCAGGAGCTGCTGGTGGGTGTTCTCCAGCCTGGGGGAGAGGAGGCGTGAGAGGGGGGTGAGGGACAAGATCCCCCAGCACAGTGGGGAGGAGAGGAGGGGTCAGGGACAAGGGGACTCCTCAGGGGAGTGGAGACCAAGGAGGAGAAAAGGGTCAAGAGTGGGGAGACCCTCGGCAGAGCAGGGAGCTGAGGACGCGGCCACGGGGACCCTCAGCAGAGCAAGGATCCCCCAGTGGAGGAGGAAGCCAAGAGGGGGCAAGGGATGAGGAAACCCCTCAGTAAAGCAAGGATCAAGGGATGAGGGTGGTGGGGACCCCTCAGTGGAGCAGAGACCAAAGAGGGGACCAAGGGTCAAGAGCAGTGGGGAGCTCTCAGCAGAGCAAGGACCAAGGAGGGGGTGAGGGACAAGGGGACCCCTTGGCAGAGCAAGGACCAAGCAGGGTACAAGGGATGAGAGTGGTGGGAACCCCTGGGCAGAATGGGGACCCTGAGAATGTGGTGAGGGAAGAGAGGACCCCTTTGTGGAGCAGGGACCAAGGAGAGGGTGAGGATTGAGAGTGAGGGGACCCCTTGGAGGAGCGGGGACAAAAGAGAGGACCAAGGGGCAAGGTCGAAGGAGGGAATGAGGAACAAGAGGGGTGGGGACCCCTCAGCAGCGTGGGGGCGGCACAGCCATGGTGGTGGCGGCATCTCCTCACCGTTGGACGGCGTCGATGGCCTCGGCGTTGGGCGGTGGCAGCAGGAAGCAGACAGAGGGCACCACGGCCTCGCTGCCGCCCGCGCTCAGCACCCGCCACTTGTGCGGCTGCGCGTTGCTGAGCAGGGCACAGGAGTCGTTCTTGTGCACCGTGATCTGGGGAGGGGGCACAACCGGGGTCACCCAGGGCTGGAGGGGGGGTCCCCGTGACCATCCCACTCCCCCAGCCCCTCCACACCCCCCTCACCTCCATCTGTTTGTAGTCGCAGACGGCCTGGAGGGGTGGGCGGCCGTGCAGGGCGGTGCCAGGGCTGCGCGGCTTCAGCTGCACCACGCTGGGCGCACGTCGTGCCAGGGCCCCCACCTGCCCCCCCAGCTCCGCCAGCTGCTCCTTCTGCTCCTAAAACACAGGAAGAGGAGCAAAGTGAGGTGGGGGTCACAGGGGTGCTCCCCCCCATTGCATCCTGATGGGAGAGGGGAGCTCCATGGAAGGGTTGGGGTCCTGGGAAGGGGTGGAAGAAGTTGGGGGTCCCAGGGCTGCTCCCCCCCATTGCATCCTGATGGGTGGGGGGCTTGAGGGAGACCCTGGGGTGAGGAGGGGGGATCCCTTCAGAGAGGCACTAGGGGGGGATTATCTGGGGTCACTAGAGGGGTGGAAGAGAGG
>VYZX01030601.1:0-35274 GCA_013401335.1 Brachypteracias leptosomus
GGTGTCCCTGCTCATGGCAGTAGTAAGTAGTACCTTAATGGATTTTCATGGAAGAATATATCCGTGAATCAAAGATTCCCATGCCACTTTTTCATCTCTTTAAACTTTTTTGTTTCTTTATCATTGTTATTATTTTCAAAATAGCATTTCTCTTCCTTCTTTCTTTCCTTCCCTTCCAGTTTCTTGCCTATTTTCCCTGGAAGAGAACATCACTTCCTGGTGAATTCTCTTCCAAACACATTCCAGTTATAGAATCATAGAATCATAGAAATGTCAAGGTTGGAAGGCACCTCAAAGATCCTCTAGTTCCAACCCCCCCTGCCATGGGCAGGGACACCTCCCACTAGATCAGGTTACTCAGAGCCCCATCCAGCCTGGCCTTAAAAATTATTATTTATTATTATGTTCTTATGGCTTGAACTGATGATCAGCTGATGATTTTCCACTATGTGTTTCTGTCCTTATTTCTTGTTAGATAGTAACTATTTGTTGTGAGTCAGCTGAAGCAAGACAGACAGGGCTCTCAAAAGTGATAGGTCCAAGTCTTTGGTTTAGTAAGAAGCAAAAAGCATTCACGGCCTGGGGAGCTAATGCCATGATAAATAACAAGAGAAATCCCTCTGCACAGGGAGCTGAAAATACCATATGCCACCTCACTGTATTTGTCCTAGTGTTTATTTCTTTAGCTGCTTTTTTTTGTCTTTTTCCAGCAGCCAGAAAGGCTTGTAGTATTACTGGGTAATTGAATTAATGGGAAACTGTCAGCTTGTTTATATGAGTCTAACAAACCATGTCCCACCTCATGTGATTTCTGTAAAAAAGAAAATCTTTCTAGATAAAGAAAAGAACAATAACAATGCACAAACCTGCATCCTGTAATGCCAGGATCAAAACTGGGGCCAAAATCTGTTATTTGGAAGTGGCTTAGTGGGAAACTCCAGCCTATAGTTTGTAACCCATGGAGCATGTTTTATATGTGAAGGAAAATTTTCTTCTGGCCCTATTGGTAATGGAAAGCCCTCCTCGCTAGGCATAGCACAAAATGGGAACGCTGCTCTGCAGTTGTAATGAGGCAGGGAAATGGGAGAAGCAAAGCAAGTGTCCTGGATGTCTGGAGGGTCTTGCACAAAACCATGGGCCATGCAGAATTTAAGCAGACTCGAACACCACTAGAATTCTGTATCAGATCCCAGTTCCTGCAAAACATCAATGGTGTCATTAAAATTACAAAAAAAAAAGTCAGATTTATGTGTGATGAAAGTGCTTTGTCTTCTTCAAGTTCTGCAAGTTTTATTTTTGTTTTAAGACGAAGGAAAAGGTGCAGTTCAGTACCGGAATTCCTTTCCCCAAAACCTGTAAGATTTGCACAGTTTAGCAAAGTTGCCTGAGCAGTTTCTGCTGCTTGGATTTTCCTGTTGTCCTTAGCAGCAGAGTTTGTTCCCCCGACCTTTTCCATGCAGCAGATTTCCAGGTGATGTCTGCTTCATTTCCTCTGCAGATGAATGGAGCATGTCTGATCTCTCTGCTAGATACTTCTGAAAGGGGATGGGAGCATCCCTCACTAGTGGTGGAGAAATGCCCTTAATACTCAGCACTTTGATGCATGCATTCACTTCTGTGGTCAGTGCAACAGCAGTGATGAGGTGTCTTATAGAATCATAGAATGTTTCAGCCTGGAAGGGACCTCTAGAGGTCATCTGGTCCAACCTCCCTACACAAGCAGGGACATCTCTACCTAGGGCAGGCTGCTCAGAGCCCCATCAAGCCTGACCTTGAAGGACTCCAGGGATGGGGCCTCCACCACCTCTCTGGGCAGCCCATTCCACTGATCTATCACCCTCATGTTAAAGAACTTTTTTCTAATATCCAGTCTAAATCTCTCCTTTCCTAGCTTAAAACCATTACTCCTGGTCCTATCGTTGCAAACCCTTTTGAATAGACCTTCCCCCGCCTTTACGTAGGCCCCCAAGTAACTCTGTGAGCTCAGCTGTAGCAGCCTTCAGAGATGATGATTATCTACCTAAACAGTGCTATCTCCACTGGCAAGTTGGCCATCAATGGCACTTTGGGTTTTCCTTTCTCTTCTCAAACCTGAAACTCTAGCAGAGATTATTTGTGAGATAGAATAATCAGAATATAATACTTCTTATTTACGAATGTGATTCTGCTGGGCTTGGTCTGATCTCTTCTATCACTCAATGACTGAATTAAGGGGGGCTCTGCCAGGCCAGTCCATCCCTTTGGGCAAAGCAGGTTGCAGCTGGTCTGCTTTATGGCTTTTAGTCTCATGCTAGTCCATGCATGTCTGCTCCATGCTATTACAGGCTTGACCCTTGCTCATGGCTTTCTTGCTGACAATACATGTGCACGAATAATAGGCAGAGCAATCTTTTCTTCCCCTTTGTAATGATTCATTTCTTTCATAGCTACTTCAGAGTTAACTGTGTTTGCTGCCAGAGGCTATAGACTCCAATGACGACCCCTTTGGACACTGGAGTTAGTTTGAAGATTCTTTTCAAAGTGTTGATTGTTTGAGATAAAATAATTATAAAAAAAAAGTTTGGAATTGAAATGAGCATTACTGTTTCAATGTTGCTTTTGAAAGTTATCAACATCTGACATCTTCCTGCTGAATGTCAGAAGATGGATGATCCTGGGGTAAGATTTTCCTTTTTTTTTTTTTTTGTCTCTCAGCAAGCTTTTACAATAGCCTTAACTTCAAAAAAAATAGAGATCAGAAGAAAAAGCAACTTAGCTGCTTTCTGTCTCTCACAGTGAAGATTAACAAGCAAACAAACAAAAAACCCTCCAAAACCTTCAAACCCAAAGATGAGGAAAGAGCAAAACTTTTTAGGAGTCCTTGAACATGTACATTTAGTCCTGAGCAATCAAAAGTGGAGAAAACAATGATTCATACCCTTGAAGGTGTATTGTCTGGAAGAGCTGGAAAATGTGATCTTTTTTTGCTTTGAATTCTGTGAAAGGATAAAGAAATGAAAATTCATAACCTTAATGAGCAGTTTCACAATTTCAACATGCTTTTTTTCAGTATTGGGATTGTAAATATCTTCTGCTGTTCTTAGTCTCAGCACCCGCATGACAATTCTAGAGGTTTCTCTTGGTGTTGGTTTATCCAGTGTATAGTGAAGTACCTGGTTATCTCTACCCTTATTCCTTTCTGCTCCTGTGGAGCCCAAAACTAGGAGCAGCTACTGAGACTTGAAAGGATTTTATATCCTTGAGAAGATGGTTGTGACATATAATATAATGAGGGGTAGCAGCCAGAAACTGTGTTTCTGGAAGTTCAGATTTGGCAGTAAGAAAAGTTCCTGCCCCAGGATGGTGCAGCCACCCAGTGATACGGGGAATGTCTGCCCTTGGAGGTTTCCAAAGGCCCTTCCCACCAGTGTGTGTCATGCTGTGGGTCAGAGGGATGGGATAAGGCAATGCAGGCCAGGACTCTGCAGCATGATTTGCAGCCGCATAAACACAGCCATCCATGCAAGGTCCAGCTGTTGGTGGCAATATTGTTGTATTTTGCCACTAATAAATTGCTCAGGCACCATTAAACATGGAACAGTCTCTCTGTGCTCCCTGCATACACTGGAAGGCTTTCCCAAAACTGCTGCACAGCCACTTTCTAGACTTAATGTAAACAGGGACAGCAGTTCTTCCTCATGTCTCTTTTGCTGGGTTGTATGTACCAAGCTCTTCTTGTCTCATTGTGCAACAGGCTTCCTATCCCCGTGCATACCAGCAACTTGCTCCTTAGTGGATGCCTGATGAGGGCTGTAAGCAACGTTGCCTGACTGTGCAAGGACACTAATAAATGTATATGGAAAATAGCTTGATCCACTCACCCTTTTCCTGCCTGCATTAGAAAGCATGCATCTGACTAACACAGCCAGGCTTCCCTTCCCTGCTTCCTCCAGACACTGAGACAACTTCCCATAGGAGTTGTACTTACTAGTACCTGAAAACACAGTCTTGCAACTTGTGCCACTGAATCCCCTCCTCTCCTCCCAGTTTTTATCACTACAAGCTTTGAAGTCATCATGATTTTTTTGCTTTCCATCTGATGCATTGCAGAAACCTCCAACTTTGCATAATCATTAGATGATCACAGCAGCTTATCAGCAAAGATTTCTTGGGGCCTATAAGAAAGATGGGGACAAACTTTTTAGTAGGGCCTTCTGGAGTCCAGAAGAAAATTCTTTACAATGAGAACAATTAAACATAGGAATAGTCTCCCATGGGAAGTGGTTGATTCCCTTACATTAGATAGTTTTAAGACTCAGCTTGACAGGGTGCTGAGCCAGCTCATTTAAACTGTATTTTTCTATCTTGAAAGGTTGGACTAGATGATCCTTGAGGTCCCTTCCAACCTCACATTCTATGATTCTATGACTCCAGCTGATCATTTATGTAGAGGGTGACACCCCCTCCTCTTCTCCCCTGCCTGACCTTCCTAAAAAGCCTATATCCATCTATTCCCACACTCCAGTTGTAGGAGCCATCCCACCACATCTCATTGATACCAGTAACATCATAGCCATGTAGATGTGCACACATCTGTGCTTCCTCTTGTTTGTTCCCCATGCTCCGTGCATTTGCATAGAGACATTTAAGTTGGGTCTCCACTGAAGCTAACTTACTAGCTAGAGTCCCATTGTTTTGCACTTTAGGTGCTCTCCTGCTGGCCCATCCTTCTCCGGGTCCATGGTTTTCTTGTTGCAGTATGACTTCCAGCTCCTCAACACTGCAAGCATTGGTGTAGGTGCTCTTCACTTGGGTTATTGATCCCATCATCTTTTGGAGAGGAGGAGGCCTAGTTCCTACCTGACCATTCCCCGGTGCTACCATGATTTCTCAGCCATCAATATCCTTGTCTCTAGAGTAGATACCCTATTCTCCCATTGCTTGTTTTTCTGTGCAATCCTGGTCATTTTTACATCTTGCTTGGTTTATAGAATAATGAAAACACGTGGGACATTAAACGGAACTTGAAATTGATACACTTCAGAGTGCATGAGGGGAAATTGTTGAAATGAAATTTTGCTGCATGAAGGGGTATATTCCAAAATGGATCATTTGGGGAATGCAGAATCCTATCTCTTTCTCTGTTCTGTTTTGTTTCTGTAAAACTTCAACAGTGTGCCCACAAGGGAGTTGTGGATTGCTTTGCTCATGTTGCTATTCTTCTCTCTGATCCTGACATTTTGTTCAGATTGTTTTTATCAGTATGTACCATCTTCCAGTGGCAAAACTGACGCATGGTGTCAGTTTGGAGGCTGGGACTGTAGACACCTGGGTGCTGAAGAAGACCACCAGAAACTCTTGAGACATTGAAGTACCATTGCCAAATGGAAACATCCTGGGCTTTGACTGAAATGATGCTTGTGCAAGCCAAGACAGTTTCAACAGTAGTTACACTCATAGTGAACTGAAGTATGTGCCCATGTGCTGTTTTGGACTGGTGTCATAGAGATTGGAGGGGAATCTCCTTAGGAAATAATGCTCCTTTAAAAAGAGAGGCTCCTCTCTTTGGAGTCTATGAAACCCTGCTGGTGTTCTGGCTTCTTTAGACCAGGATTTAAATTTGAAAAAGAAAAAAGAAAAAGAGATTGGGGCTTGGTGCAATTTGCAACTAATTGGAGCGTTTCAAATAGCAAGTGAATAAACAAAGGGTCAGAGAAAGCAGAGCTTGTTTCTCGTGTAATAACAAGAACCGTTGTGGGAGAACAGAGTCCTCTCCTGCTTTGGCACAAATCTTCTTCATCCTTCACTAGCAATTAATTTGCATCTTAAAAGAGGGTGGCTGACCCTAGCTATTGTAGGGAATAAGTTTTTGATCCCCGTGCTTCTTGAAAGCACAGAAGGAATATGCATATGGCTTATCTGTCTGCCTGGCAGCTATTTGTTATCCCTTTGAGTGGGAAGGCAGCGTGGAGGTGCCTCGCAGAGCTGGTAACGTTGACAAGGATCACTATGCCATGGTCACTGTCCCTGCACAGCAAACCAGTTGAGCTACCAACAAACTGAGCTTTGAAGAAGGCAGGCAGCACTTGAGTTCTGCTGTCAGGCTAGTTCTGATGGCTGCTTCCTTTTCAGCAGTGTTCATACAGCCAGATTTCCACTCTTCCCCTTCTGCTGTGTGTGCTCTGCATATTTAAACGAGCCTTCCTGGAGCCCTGGGTGAGGCTGCTGACAAACTCTCTGCTCTCTCTCCCTTGCACATTGGCCCAGAAACTGAGTTGCTGTGATCCCTCTCTGCCTGTGACAAGCAGGTACTAGCCATGGTGAGAAGGAATAGGTTCTGGAGCAGATGAGCCCACAGGTTTCCAGGAAGATAAAAACAGCTGTGATTTTTCCCCATAGGGTACAACACACAACAGTGGAGGACTTGTGCTTGGTGATGCATTTCTGTGATATGTGTACAAAATGCTTTATCTAGTCCTCTTTCCTTTCTAGACCCAACCAATGTGGGCTTAAGTCACGTGAGTGATCTCTGTCCTTGGAGGTTTCCAAGGTAAAGACACAACCTACCTGACCTAGTGCTGGAGAAGGTCCTGCTCTGAGCAAGATATTGGAGACTGGCAGAGACCCCATCCCAGCAGCACATCTCTAATGGCTATAAATTAGCATGCTGCATTGCCAATCTTTGCAAACCTAGCCCCCATCAACACTGGCTGGGCTATCACCAGGTTGTGATAGCTGAAAAAGGCTGGTTGCTTGGAACCTCTTGAAATGTATTTTAAAAAATAATGTAGAAGCATTTCAGCAGCAGAGGTTCATTTTCAGTGTAGCAGTTCAAAACACAAGAGCTCAGGGCTTCCAGCAAGCTCTGCCTTAACACCACCCTCTGACCATAAGCAGGTCAGGCTATTGAAATCAGGAGTTTAAATCAACAAAGAGAAAAAACCTATTGAATGAAAATGCCAAGTGTCTTAATGGTCCCTGCAGTTATCTGAAATGAGGAAGGAAGATTATCTCCAACTTTCTTGCAGAAGGATGTGTTTTATAACTGATGCTAATCTTCAACTCAAACCAATCCACATTCTTATCCAGAGAAGGGAAGAAAGTTGATTTGTTTCCAAAAAGATTACTCATTCCTGCAATCTTGGTGGTAATGGTGGCACAGACAGGATGATCTTTCTGGTGATGAAGTGCCATGACTTGTCCTTGCAAGCTGGTATTCCCCTTCCCAATAACTGTCTGAGCAGTAGAAAAAGTGAGTAAGTAACTGTGAGTACTGGTTGAAGCAAAGCAAACTTCCTGGAGCAACCATAGAAGGCAAAATTAATAGTTGTGGTTTTTTCCATTCAAGTAAATGTCTTTCAGTAAGAAGTTTCAACATTTCTGGTGCAAGTGAATCTAAAATTCAAAGTTGGAGGAGGCAAGGAAGAAGTATTTGTCTTTGGAACCAGTTTGGTATTTTAGTAGATATTAAAGGTGAGAATTTCATAAGGGAAGGGTTTTCTGAATCTGGCCAAGCTCTCATTTCTTGCCTTGTTCCTTTTTTCCCTGACTAAAAGACAAGTGGAATACAATATATTTCTCTCTCGTTCTCCCTTCTGGAGCAGGCCTGCAGGGAGCACTGCAGCTGAATCTGCATCTCCACTGCTCAGCTCTCCTGCATAGGGCTGCCTGAGCAAGGAACAGAAATAACAGTCACTGTTGCAATTCAGTGCAAAAGCCTCTAATTAGGTACTTAGCAGTTTTGGAGGCTGAAACATACCTTATAAGAGCTGATTTTTAAATAGCTTACCGAGCAGATTATGTGTCCAGCAAGGAGAATTTGGAGGGATTTTAACCCTCTTGCATAATGTCTTCCTCCGCCTTTCAAAAAATGGATTTTTCTAATGTGCTGCTATAAAACGTGAGGGCTTGTTGGTTTTGTTGTGTAATTTGTCATTGTGGAAATCTTGGCTGAAAGAGCATTTTTCCAGCTGATAAGATGGAAATCCTGCCTGCCTAAGAGAACTAATAAAGCACCCAGAGAATGCCTCTTGTGAACATAGAAGAAACAACTGTGGAGGACAAAGTCTTTCAAAGTACTTTCCAATAAGCTGCTCCATTTTGTGTAAGCTTTTCAGAGAACAGACAGGTATTTCAGTTAGGGATTCAGGAGACAGGGAGATGAAGAAAAGCAAGACATAAAATCAGCCTCAAAGAAGAAGAAGAAGAAGAAGAGGCTCTTACAGATGGAGTGGGACCAACCCCTTCATCTCATGTGAAGCAGAGTGCCAGGACAAAGGCCTGTGCACACAAGGTGTGTATATCTGGAAAGACTGCAACTCCCAAGAGAAATTCTGCCTGATGTTTGTAATGACAACCAGGGCAGTTGTCATGTGCTGTAAAGTGACATATCAGAACTATTCTATGATTCTGTGACATGTAATCTCAAGGCACAGATGAACTCTGGTTTGTTTGACAGTAGTTGGAACTTACTGCCTGTGCTTTTGGAAGCCTGTGCTATCCTGATTGACTGCTCTGAGGAATCAACCTGCAGGCTTGGGAAGAAATGCAGCAAAAAAAGAGGGACAAAACTTCCCTCCCAAGCTTATTCTCACAAGATGGCTCAGATCCCAGGAACAAGAGTCTTGATGTTACCTACCAGTTATGGGGAGGCTTTTGACCTCTCTCAGCTTGTTTTTCTCTTCTGAAAAGTGAGTTTATAAATATGTCACATGCAGAATAGTTCTTGCAAGCCAGAACAGTGCTGCCAGAGCAGTTATTTGGGGTAATTTACTATATTCCCTTGCTAATGTAACAGGGTGGTGGCCTCTGCCTCCTCCAGCACATAGATTTGGAGGAGCAATCTCAAGGAAGGATGTGAAGCAGTGCCATAATCTGACTTGATGAAGTTCAACAACATGTTTTAGTTGTGTTGAATTCAGCACCTTGGGAACAGTGTGTGGAAGGCTGCCTGTGCCTGAAATGGGAGACGTGGCTGGCAGGCCAAGAAATCCTCTAATTTTCCACTCAGATGTGGATTCAAGCAGATGGTGAGGATTCCAACATATATATAGTACAAATTAAATTGATATGGAAAGAAAACTATTTCTAAACAAACAAGTAAATGAAGACCATACATTCTCCAGGCCATATTTGCTTTGCAGCAGTACCCAAGCTAGATGAATACTGATTCATGTTTCTTTGGATGAGCAGTGCTGGAGAGAGCAGTGTCATCTTTTTCATGATTCTGTTCATGTTTTATGCCTTTTCGGTGTTTTTTTTTTTTAACACATTATAACTTAAGTTCTTTTAAAACCACAGTAGCATTTCTAATACTTCCCCTACTAAAGCAAATTGTTTGTAGTAAGTAGATTTTCTTACAAATCCTGGTCCAAAACTACTAAAATATCCACTAGGAGGCTTGGGCAAGTACAAAGCACTGAGCAGGGACCAGAAGTGCAGGAGGAGCAGCCAAAGACTGGGGAGGGGTGGAAAGCAGCCAGCCAGGGAAAAAACATTCAGGTAGGGCCATTCCCATCTATTTTTTCCAAGTTGCTTCTTCATTTCTTGGTCTAAGTACTATTCTGCTGAAGGACATCAAGCACAGCTTTCTGAAACCTGGGTGTAAAATACTACTATGGGAAAAGCTTTGCCTGGATGTGCAAGGCTGCTCTGAGGTGGAATTGTAAATCCAGCATCAGGGCTGGTGACTCACATGCAGGCTGCCCTTTCCTGCTTGCCAGCCTAAAACCTCTGGCAGTTCTGCACAATAGTCACTCATGGGAGCTGGTCAACTTCCCACCAGGCTATGATCCTCACCTGGCAATCTGACTCCTGTCATTTATCCAGTTTCCACAGAGGCTTCTTCTCTAAAGCCTCTATCAAGAACTTTAACTTCTGCTACAAAGAAATATACAAATGAGCAGTGTAGCTGAATCAATCTGACATTTATAAGTGGTCAATGAAGTGACATCTACCTGCAATCAAAGCAGTTCTGAATAGCTAATCAATGGTAAGTGAATCTGCCTCAAAATGGGTGAGAGCACTGTGCTGCTGTGCTCCAGTTTCCACAGACTTCAGATTCCATGCAGTGAGAGAGAGCTCCAGTCAGCAGATAGAGGCAGCAATTCCTCCCTCAATAACTCCAAATGGTCAGAACAGAGACCTACCCTCATCTCTCACCCTCTGGTCTTATCCCTTTCTATGTAAATGTCAATCAGCAAGTTTTCCTCTGTTGGCAAAGCAGAACATCATCTCTGGCCAAAACCTGCATCTCTAAGTTGCAGCCATGAATAATGCATTTACTGTCTCTGTATTTCAGTCCGAAAAGGATTTGCATGAAATGACAGTGCCTGTAATAATGTATAGATGTGCCATTAATGGGAGCAGTGTTCAGATGACCTGTAAAGTGTCTGCCAGGACAGAACAGGCTATGATGTAAAACGATTCAACATCCAGTGTGGGGTTTTGCCCTTGGCCTTGGAGCAGCAGTTAGGATGAAATTCCACAACTGGAAAATCCTATCCCATCCCACTTGTCTCAAAAGTCCCCAGATGACACACTAATGCACGGACCTTGTGTAAAGGTATAACAGGCATTTATTTTCTGCTTTTCCTCTGATTCCTATAGGCATCATTCCCAGATCTTAAAAGGGGGGGGGGGGAGAAATGGGTATATCTCTAAGCTGAGTGTTTAGCAACTTCATCCTCCTTCTATAAGAGTCTACTGTGACATAATCCTTGGCTGAAGGGTATATGAGCATGTCTGCATCCTAAATTCACTGAAGTGTGCTGTGTATGAAAAGACACCAAGGACATGATGACAGCAGAACAGATCCAGCTGGCTCTTCCTTCTCAGAGCCTCATAAGGAACCTGTCTTTCCTTGCATATGACAAGTGAAGGCTCCCCTGGCCATCTTCCCTTCCCTCCATCTCATTTCACCTGCTCTTCCTCTTCTTTGCATGTGGAAGATGCTGGGATCAGGAAGGGAAGGCTGCCTTTGCAGCCTGCTTCTCCTCTGAGCCATAAGTGAAGAAAGGCTGCAATTCCACAGCAATTAACTTATTGTGAATCCTCAAGTCCTTGTATTGTGATGAAAGCTGAGGTCCCAGATCCCTTAGGTGCCCTGACAAATTTTATCCTGTGTTTAACACTGTCCTGGGCCTCCAGATACAGGCATCTGCTGAAGCAGTACAGAACCAACTGACACACTCAGCTCGTAGACATATCACTGCAGAATTCGAGCTGACTGCATTTCATCTGAGCCCACAAGGAATCATTTGAGTCTCAGTATGCAAATCTCAAGGAGGGGGTAAGAGACCCTTCAGAGATGTTTCTGGAAGCTTTATGACAACCAGGAAATCTCCCAACAGTTTCTGAGATCAATTCTCCCAGTAACCTTTGAAGAGCCTCTCATTTACATGCTTTAACCTTGTTTATTCAGAGAGCCAAGGTCATGCAGGGGAAGGCTTGCACAGAGCCATAGCCCACCAAAAAAAAGGTAGAAAAAACAAGCAGGATGACTCTAGCTTGAGCTTTTATTAACATTTCCAGTGATAGACCTTCCAGTGCTCTCTATATATAGCAATTATTTAACCTTTACAGTTAACTGACATGACTCCAAACTGCATCAGACAATCAAGCCTTCAGGTAGGAGTGCAGCAGCCACGAGCGTGGCATGGATGCTTTTGAACAGAAAGATTCAGCTCTTTCTGTAAATTATTGCCCCATTTTCTCACCAGCCTCCCAGCTGACTAAGACTTGCTGCAGTGATATTAGCTGAGCCTGTACACATTTATTTCACAAACACTGTGTAGCTAGGAGCAGAACAGGTACAGCTCTCCAATGACATCATGAATGCATTTTGACTCAGTAGCAGGACTAGAGTTATTTATGTCTCTCCACAAATATTTGCCGACATTTAAGCAAAATAACTGAAATAATTCTGTTTATTTTCCTTGCTATTTACTGTCTATTAGAGATTAATAAATAATTGCTGTCTTGAATGAGATAGTGATACGGTTGGTGAGCTTTTGATGTCAGACTGTAAAGGGAAGACCATACACGTGCTGGACAAGCTGTGCTACCACAAACTTAAGAAATTAAGAGACCCATATGTTTATAATTCATAGGCTATGATGAGGTGGACCTGGGAGGAACTTAGCAGATCCTGCTCTATATGGTCGTCAATACACTGCATAGGGCAAGAAGGACTAGATGTGCAGGGGCTAATCTATGGCTGATAGAGTGCTCAGCAGGCAGGGCATCACCCTGAATTATTCTTCAATCTATTCAAGCTAGCCAAAAAATTGGATTTTTTGTTTTAATGTATTATTCTGAGCCCTCTAAACTGAGGTAATTGTAAGTGAATGTCACCAGCCCCGGGTAAGATAAAACAATGGTACTGGGGTGGGAAGGGGCTTGGGGAAGAAAGAGAAAGATTGTGGATTGAGCAAGATAACCGGGCAAACAAATGCCTCTTGCACGCCACCTCTTGGGGTGGGCAAGTGAATCAGGAGCAATCACGGGCCTCCCAGATCCTAGGTAGTGCCCATTGCTTTGGACCAGGCTGTCTTTTCTCCTGAGATGTCACAAGGACAGTAGGGATGCTCCTGCCTCACTGGTGTTGGGTAAACATGATGCATAGAGAATCAAGAGTGAGACATTTATCCAGTGAACCTGTGGGATTTCCCCTCTCAGTTTCACCCCTTCACAGCTCTGTGCAGTTGGTCTTGTTGCTGCATCTTCATAGAATCATAGAATGTTTTAGGCTGGAAGGGACCTCTAGAGGTCATCTTGTCCAACCTCCTTACACAAGTAGGGACATCTCTACCTAGGTCAGGCTGCTCAGAGCCCCATCAAGCCTGGCATTGAAGGACTCCAGGGATGGGGCCTCCACCACCTCTCTGGGCAGCCCATTCCACTGATCTATCACCCTCGTGTTAAAGAACTTTTTTCTAATATCCAGTCTAAATCTCTCCTTTCCTAGCTTAAAACCATTACTCCTTGTCCTATCGTTGCAAACCCTTTTGAATAGACCTTCAAGAGGTCTTAGACATGAGATGAAATAAGGCTGGACCAGTGGTTCAGATATTGCTATTTGAGATCCTTTGCAGCCCCCTATCACACACACTTTTTGAGTGTGCAAGAATGTATCTGCAGAAAAAAAACATGTTTACTTGTCTGTATATCCACAGTGAATTTCACTACATTACATTCCCTCTCACACCTACCCCACCAGCATGGTGCTGACCACTTACAACCAAGCAACGCAGCTGAAGCGTAGAACAGGTAACACTGTTCCACTGACCCCAAAATCTACACCTGAAGAAATTGCACGGTTAGACACCACAAAGTGTTCAGATGTTGGGCAGAGAGGTAAATTTAGACTTGTTTAGCTCTATTATGAATACTAAAACTTTATTATTTCTAAGGCCTTCCAAAGAGTTCCTATCTTCTGGTTCTGCACACAAGAAATCTTCTGCAAGTGATTTCTGCCACAGGCTACCACCAGCTGTAGACTAGCCTGATTTTCTTTTCAAGCTTTATTCAGCAAAGAGCAGAACCAATCTATTTAGTGCAGACTTCTGGTAACATAATTAGTTAACTGAGGTCCTTTGTCTCCTTAAATTAAAAAATGTTACACTTCCCTTCCCAAGCCCTTAAACAGATACAAAATTAAGTTATCTTTAGGACTTGTTCTGGTGTTGGCATGCTGGAATTTTCAGAAAGTTTATCTGCTGCACCAGGCCAATCTGCCACTTAAGATGCAACAGTGGGGATGTTTTTTCTCATGTTTGATCTGAATTCAGAGGTGTTCTCAATTAATTTTTTTAATGCTCTTTTAAAAGGCTTGAAAGTAATTAGAAGAATGACAGGAGATGTGGTATATTACCAGTGCCAAATGTGATTCAGACAAACTGTCACTAGAAAATGTCTCTGACAATTCAAAGTCCTCCAAAATCTATTATTAAAGCTGTTTGGGCTTTTTCTTTTTTTGTCTTCTGTCAGCCACAGTGCTAAACATAATCTCAGATCTAGCAAAATACAAATTACTGTGGAGGGGCCTATTGTGTTTTACTCACTTCTCTGGCATTGGGAGCTTCTGGGATATATAGGTTCTAGCCAGCTTCAGCAGTCACAAAGCAACATGATTACTGGGCAGTCAGTTGCCTCTAGCATGGCTGGTCTAAAGGAGTCTATGAATCTTCCCCCTTGTCTTCCCTATTTCTGTTTCATTTGCAGAGTGATACAGTAAGGAGGGGCTTCCCAACCAGTCTAACATTGTCATTACTCTAAGCTCTGGCATCAGCCTCATCAGTCCAGGGCCTCATCCAGGTGAATCTGGAAAATTACTGAAAGTCTTCTGAAACTTTTGAAACTCTGGTTTCAAAAAAAATCTCCATAACCTTAAAATGGAGGGGGAAAAGTGTTTTAGCGTAACACAAAGTGAACGTGCTTTATTCTTTCAGGCTTTTCTTCATTTAGGGGGGTGTCCTTATCTCAAACCTGTTCATTCAGAGCTAGGCACGTTTTTCTGTTCTGCAGCCCCCTCTCATAACCTTGAGCCTCAAGACTATTTTCAGACCGTGCCTGGAACAAACAAGTCCATTTGCATCCTTCAAACCCCTCCTACAAATTTTCTTCTTTTTTGGCTGGCATTCTACAAACAAACTCCTACCACTGCTTTTCCATCATCTCCCAGCATTCCCTTCACTTAAATTTATGCTAATAAACTGGAAAACAAGCAGGAGTTGACAGGATGTGATCCCTGCTCAGCTGTTCTGCAGTGACTGGGGTTTTATGACTCTGGGTCACCTTATGCTTTCTATCCCCAGGCCAGGAGTCGCAGCAGTTTTAACATAGGGTCCTCTTCATCTAATAGACTCAATGTTTTCCATCCATCTATGTCTTTTCCCCTTCACAAACTCTGACACCAGCCAAGATTTCCACACATCCCCAGCTGCCCATCAAGAGGATGCAAGTGCTGGCACAGCTCCCCAGTAAAGCTCATACAGTGGTGGTGAGGGAACTTGACTGGTTGGCTACAGCCAACAGTTGTGATTTAAACCCAGCTGGGAGCTAAGCACCACGTGGATGCTTGTTCACCACCATGCCCCCAAACTCCCCCACCTCCCTCCATCTATGCTGGGATGGGAAGGAGAGTAGGGAGAAAAAGACAAAGCCCCATGTGTTGAGAGAAGAAGAATTTAATAGAACAACACAAGGAGAGAGGAAACAACAGTAATAACAATAGTACTAATGAAATAATATATAAAATGAGTGATATAAACCCCACCAAACCACCTAGACCTGCACTGCCCTTATATAGCCAGTATGACATCAGTATGGTCTCAAATATCCCATTAGCTGGTTCAGTTGTCTATCCTGGCTGTGGCTCCCTCACAGCTTCTGGTGAAAATTAATCCTATCCTAGCCAAACCCAGGACACCAACTTATGCTAGAATCTGCCAGGCAAGCTGGAGGACCACCATAAGCTAGCACTCAGGTGGACTAGAGCATGGCTTTCCGCAAAAGCCTCCTGCCTTGCTTTGGTTGGAAGTTGCTAGAGATGGAGCCAGGGTCTTGGTAACACTGGTTTTGTTAAAAAATACAATGCAAACATAGCACCTTAACTGTAAATACTGTATTGTCCCAGGTTTAGCTTTTGGTAGCTGGACCTGCAGATGACCTTCTGGCAGTGGGGGCTTATTTCTTTGACAGCACCTCCAGGAGCCAGTGCCACTTTTGTGTCACCAGCTTGCTGCACACATGGGGCCCAGTCAGACCAGAGAAGGGCTATACTGGTGAACTTTGTGTCTCACACTTTGGTGTCTCTCAGTGAACTTATCCCCACCTTTATAACCTCAGTGTCAAATAGACATGTAATTGCCTTCAGCCCAGGGAAAGCAAATGTCTTCTTGGAGCACTGGAAGTTGCTGCTGCCCACTGTCTGCACATGTGGACAGTACACATGAGGATGTCCCATGTGGAAGGGTAAAGAATAAGCTCATGAGAGAGTTAAAGAGAGGTTTGCCCTAAAAATAGATAAGGCATGGAAAGGGGAAACACAAGGGTGGAGAAGAGGAGTTGAGAGCCCTGAAGGGAGGGAGCTAGAGGAGAGTTGCATGTAGCAGTCCAGGTGGCTGCAGGATGTGAAAATCCTCCCACTGCTCAGATTTGCCTAGCAACTCTTTTCTTGGCTGCCAGCGTTGCTGGTGTTTTGCCATACAGATGCAGCCTCCTTATGATGGGGAACAGAAGAGAAGGGGGTTGTAGGTACTCATCCCCACGCTTGGGACATCTGTGCCTGGTGCCTCTCAAAGAGGCTGCAGTGAAGGTGTTGACTCAATGGTTATCCCAGCTGCTCATGGCCCTGATATGGTGTCTGCCACCTTGTAAGAGATGGCTCTTTTGCAATCCTATAATGCTCAGAAGCAAGTGGTAATTAGAAGCCCAGCTTTATGTACTTCACTATTATAAACACAAGAATATGGCAGGGTGTCATGTGCATAGTTCTGTAATTATAATCACAAACAGTAAAAAATTGCTAGCCCTAGAAAAGTGCTGGTGGAAATAAAGTGTTTTGACCTGGGTTTATCTCTGGTCACAGCAGGGTTAAAATCTACTTTTTGACTTACTCGCAAATTTTCATCTCTTCTGAGAGTCAAATATATAAGACTCCTCTGAGAGAGAGTCTTATATTCCAAACCAATGGCATAAATCCCCCAAGTTTTGTGCCTGGTGAGTAACAGGTTGTGTTATTGAGTAGTACAAAGTCCTCTCAGAGATTGAATTGTCCCCATGCAAGCTGATAAAAAGTCCTGAATCAGAGTTAGAGGCAAATCTCTGACAGCAATGGTGACAGAAAGGGGTGCTGACACCAGACCTTGAGGTTGAAATTCAAGGGCAGCTCTGGGGTAAGTCTAAGAAAAAAAGAAGAGGCAGCTGCTGAGAAGGGGAGGAGAACGTCTGGGAATGTATGGCAGGGCCTGGGGTGGAGTGCTGTCTGGCTCACAGGACTGAGGAGGTGCAAAGTGGGAAGAGAAAGGGTTTGAAAGGAACCCCAGAGCAAGCAGTGCAGTTCATAACCAACAGGAGATCACAGAAAGGGGTAATGTAGGTGGCTTTGTGTAGGATTAAAGTTTTCACGGGGTGTGTTGGAGGGGATTTGTACTCAGAGTCTCTGTTTGGTCCCTTCTTTGTCCTTCAGTTGTGGTTCACTGAAGCTAACAGTACTGTTACCACAGCCCCAGGTCCTTTCAGCATCTCTCCTTCTCTCCTCTCCCCTGGTCTGCTTTGCCTGGAGAGCTTTTCCTTCAGCTTGCAATATGTCAAATTGTGCTCTCCTTCTGCGGTGAAGTCGCCGCAAGCCCCAGTGAGATCCATTCAGGCATAGTGGGGATCTTTTCTGCCTGTGCAGCATTTCTCAACAGATGCAGAATTTTCAAGAGGCAAACTGAGGAGGCATTTCCAATCAACAAAGACAAGATACAAAGGTCAGTGTCAAGGCCTGGGCTGCTCAGCAGCCTCCAGCCAGAGGAGTATGCAGGGATCTCTCCATCCTGGTCAATTCTGTGGCCCATGTGATGAATCTAGCTTCATGGACTCCCAGTGCTCATGGGAAGGGACCTCCATTGTTCTGCAGTCCAACCTCTCCCTTGGAGCAGGAATATCACAAAGGTATAAACCTGCTGGTGATTTTGCTCTCCATTATCCATAAAGCAAGCACCTCCCACTAGACCAGGTTGCTCAAGGCCCCATCCAACCTGGCTTTGAACACCTCCAGGGATGGAGCATCCACAACACTCCCAGGCAACCTGTTCCAGTGTCTCAACATCCTCATAGTGAAGAATTTCCTTCTAATTTCCAACATATATCTATGCTCTTCCAGTTTGAACCCATTACCCCTCGGTCCTATTACTACAAGCCTTTGTAAAAAGTCCCTTCCCAGCCTTCTTGTAGGCCCCCTTCAGATACCGGAAGGCCTCAATAAGGTCTCCCCTGAGTCTTCTCTTCTCCAGGCTGAACAACCCCAACTCTCTCAGCCTGTCTTCGTAGGAGAGGTGTTCCAGCCCTCTAATCATCTTTGTAGCCCTCCTCTGGACCCTCTCCAACAGGTCCATGTCATTCTTGTGCTGGGGGCTCCAGAGCTGGATGCAGAACTCCAGGTGGGGTCTCATGAGAGTAGAGTAGAGGGTCAGAATCCCCTCCCTTGACCTGGTGGCCACACTTCTTCTGATGCAGCCCAGGACACGGTTGGCTTTCTGGGCTGCACTGGCACATTGCTGGCTCATGTTGAGCTTTTCATCAACCAGCAACTCTAGGTCTTTCTCCTTAGGGCTGCTTTTAATCCTGAGAGAGATTTGTAGCAGTAAGTCATGTCATAATGATTTTGGCATGTTGACAGCCCTATAGCATGACAAATTTAGTAACAGTGAGCCTGCAAAATCTTTGTGCATTGCAGCTTTTTTCTAGGAAATTGGCCCATTTGTTTTACTCCGAAAAAAAATCTCACTGCAGTTTTTCTCCCTTTTTATCTGTCCAGAGATCCAGACCTCCAAGCACATAACCTCCAGCACTGAGCCACTTTGAAGCACTTTGCAAAGCCATTGCACAAAGATAAGAGAATTGTAAAGTGAAAAGTCTGCCACGTGCTTAAAACCCTGCTCATGAAAGGGACTAGAAATACAGCATGAACAACTCTTTATAGCAGTTTAATTAGCAAAGAGTTTCTATCACTACAATAAGTTTTAAAACCTATGTCACATCAAAGAAAGGAAAGAAAATCTAAAAGGCCCCTGTGAGCTAGCCTGCTCTCTGCTACTGAAACCAGACTAGAGCTTGCAGTTATGGACCCCTGTTTTTTTCACTTGAAGCGTCACCATTTACCCTTTTCTTCCATTTGTTATGTACTGTGACTGCTCACAGTGCTGTGTGATAACATGTTATGACTATTAATAGCCACGAAACACAATAAAACCCTATTACCTGCTATTACCAGGAGGCAGAGTAACTTTTTCATGAAATGAAAAATACTGAGAAAAAGACATAGTGCACATTGCTGAGAGTATTTCAGAAAGATTTAAGAAAGTAGGAAGACTATGTTTAAAGATTTAGCTTTATCTAACAACCAAGAAGTAATACTAATTCCTTCTGAAATCTACCATCAAAAATTCAGGGCTGAATATTATCTGAAGTGCTGGTTTTGGCAATTGTTGAGAGAAGTATGGGAGTCTGACATCTTGCCCTGGTTAGGGGAAAGATACTCATGTACAGCTGGGCTAAGGAGCAGGGGAAACTGTTTTGGTTAACATGTGGCGTGCATCATGACCTATAGAAAGAAAACCTATTTCCATGCTACAGCTGAAAAGCTTACAGGCAGCCAAAACCTGCTTCTATGCAGTCAGATTCAAGGAGTTAAAGGCAAAACTACAACAACAAAGGTGCAGGGGTTTTTCCTCTCTTAATTCCTAGATTAATTCTAAGTCAAACTGCTTCTTTGTGAAGGCCCAAATTCATCAAAAAGCACATCTGTAAAGTCACAGAATCACAGAATGTCAGGGATTGGAAGAGACCTCGAAAGATCATCTAGTCCCACTTCCCCACCAGAGCAGGATCACCTAGACCAAGCCACACAGGAACATGTCCAGGTGGGCTTTAGATGTCTCCAGAGAAGAAGACTCCGATTTAAGCCATTTGTTTATTGCTGCTTCTTATGAAAGAGTTTGCACCAGCACTGGCCAGTCCCCAGGGTGCCAAAGGAGCCCCCATTGCTTGAATCAACATGCAGCTGAGTTTCAGAGAAGGGCTTGGACAGGAAGGAACAAAGGAGAGGCAGCAATGTTCCTTTTCACCTGTGTGCTGGACCAAGCAGTGTTCTTGCTCTCTGGATAGTCAGTGTACAGGAACATTTTCTATTTGCTAAGGAGGTGGCTAGACTTACATGTACTCACAGAGCAGATCTTGGTTCCATGTCCCATCTGCCTACAGGAAGAGCATGTGCCTCAGATGCTGTCTGTGCCCTGCTTGTCTTCTGCAACGCACAGCTTTGAGCTCATCTGTTCCTCCCAAAGCCAAAACACATCCCTAAAGCACATACAAAGGGCTACATGACCCTGATTTTCCTGTGTGTCCATGGGCTGTTTGGTAAGGTGAAAGCCACAAGAGGCTCAGCAACCATGTTGGGCTACTGTCCCAACCCACCCTCCCTGTTACTTGTCTCTCTCTCCCCTTGGCTCTATGAACCAGCCTTTTACAAGAATGCAGACCTTGGTCTGCTCCTCCACCTGATGCTTCCTTTCCAGAGCCTCTTTTCCAGTTGAGCACTGTGATTTCTCCTCACTTCAAACTGTGGCATAGAGAGCTGTCTATGTGGGGGTTGGCAGCAAACTGGCACAGGTGCTGGTGGGAGTTGGGCTTGCTTATTCACACTGCTGCACTTGCCTATCAGCCTAAGTAAGACTCATGGGAGATGAGATTAAAATCCTATGGCAGATGAGATTAAAAATGTCTCTACCTCCTTTCCATAGCAAGGGCCTTCTCTATATCACTTTAATGCAACAGCTTTTGAATGTTCTGTATGATTGTAAGGCGTTCAGTCCATTATCTGTTATTAAAAAAAAACAAAACAGCAGAGACTGCATTGATGGGTTTTAATTGCTTAAAGTTTTCCAGCAGTCAGATCTGGACTTGGCACAACTCTTACTCTGCTTCTGTAAGACCTTCCCACTCTGTAGTCATTTCTCACCTCAATTATTTAATGTACCCTTTTTACTTGTAATAGATTACATTATCCCAATCCCAGCATAAGAAAAAACCGATCTTCTTCAGAGTGCTAATTAGCAGCCATAGCTGGCTGTTCCCAGAGGAGTGGACCTTTCTTTATCTGCAAAAGTCTTAAAACAGTAGAGAAAGAGAAATACCTTGTGTTAAAAAGCTGAAAATTTGCCATGCTGGATTACCCTTCTCTATGTGTCTGGCCTGGTGGCTCTTCATTGCTGTTGCTTTGTTCCGTGGGTTTGTAGCGGTGGGATTGCTGGATGGCAACATGTGTGGGAAATGTGAAGGGATTATCCATCTGTGGCTCTGGTGAGATGGGAACACCAGTGAGAGGGGGCTGGCGTCGCCCATCTAGGAAAGCTCTCCTGTACTGGCACTACTTTTGCCACCTTTTTTAATCCACCTTCACAGAGAAGCAGCACTTGTGGTAGTTTTTGTTAAAGTGAACAAGGATACTGTCCTACCAGAACAAGCCAGAAAAGAGGTTAAACACAGTTTCCCATGGAACATAAACTCACTGGGGTGCTGAAATCTGAGCCTTTGTGAGGACATCTTCTCTGGAGACGTTTAAAGCCCGCCTGGTCGTGTTCCTGTGAAACTTGGTCTAGGTGATCCTGCTCTGGTGGGGATATTGGACTAGATGATCTTTCGAGGTCCCTTCCAATCCCTAACATTCTGTGATTCTGTGATTCTGTGACATGATGGCTCTAGTGGCAACCAAGCCTGTCAATTCCCTTCATGGGCTGATACAGACAGGCTTGCGTGTCACAACAGCAACTTGAACCAGGATCATATCTGAAGCAAATGTGTTTGTACCGTGTCTGTTATAATCCTCAGTCTCTAAAATGAAGCTTGATTGTTTGTTTTGTTTTTTCACATGCCATTGACAAGTCATCTGACACAATCCATGTGAGAGGGAGTACTTTAATACAGTAAGACTGTTCTGATTGCTGCCACTTCTCATTAATAACTAGCTGCCCTGCTGTTGCAACTCCAATTTCACAGCTCCCATTTGCACTCTCTCTGGTTAATCACAGCCATTTTTAGATTGCTGATATTAATTGCTAATTTATTGTGGCTCTATCCATTTGATGGACACTGATTTAATCTCACCACCAATGCTTATACCCCGCTGCCTCTCTGTGATCGACTGGTAAAACTAAAATCAATTAGAATTAAATTTGAAGCTGTTTTGAAATAAGAATCATTGCTGTAATTGATTCACTTTTGACACTGTGGTGTCTCAGCCTCCTTGTAGTCAGTGCTTTAATTCACTATTACTACTTTGAAGGATGCAAAAGGGTGTCCCGCTCAGCCCTATGACAGCTGCACCTGAGAGACCAAAGTAGCACAGAGCTGCAATCCCCATGACCTACAGCTCAGGAACAGGAGAGCAACTGCCTTGCAGCATATCCACCTATAGTCTATCACCAGTAGAGGCTGAGAGGATGCCTAAAAAGAATAAGAGAACAGGGAGCTGTGCTGCTCTCCCATGCTGACCCTCCATAGGGAACCACAGCCTGTCCACACTAGAGTTCAAGACTGTCAGTGACTATAACAGGACAGTAGAAAATGAGGGGGCAAGGAGAGAGCAAGATCCTGCACTGGAAGAACATTATGTAAACAACCCTTTGAGCCCCAAACCAAGCCTTTTGCGACCCTGTAGTTGTGTGTGTCACAGGGTGAAAGAGCTGTGGAACACATTCTATGTGTCTTGGAGGTCTGAGCAGGGACCTGAGGGTTTCGAGGGAAATGCAATACTTACTCTGTGCTCACCATCTTACTTTCTTCTCTCACCTAAGGCCCCTTGTCTGCATGCTGAGTCCTGGATGATTCCCACATCTGCATTGTGTGCAGGTCTGAGAGCATCGCTCTTCTGTAGGCGTTTTCTCTAGGTAGAAAATTGTTTTTTGTTTGGCAAACTCAGGGGGCTCCTTGGATCGTACCACTGCATATGAGTTTTGCAGTCTGTCAAATATGCAATTGGGAAATGAATACAAAACTTAGGTGTGATTTGCAAGATGAATTTGCATGGGCTCAGTCAGGTCCCAGAAAAGCAAGAGCGAAGCCAGTGACTTAGAGCTGGCTTAGAGATGAGTTACAGTCCTTGCCCCCAAAAGGAGGTTGGCAAGCCTCCTAGGTGCACAGCCAAGCACTCATCAGGAATAAAACTGCAGGCTGGATGCTGGCAGTAAATCAGAGTTCAATTGTACCTCTGGGGTCTCAGAAGAACAACTGGTTGTTTTATGCTGTTAGGTTTTGCTTGGCCTCCAATGCTGCAAGAGCCTAAATTAATATTTATGACCATAATTATATATATATAAACAATAATACTAATAATGTCAAGATTTAGGTGATTACATTAACTTGTTACTGGTAGAATACCTCCTAGGCCAAAAGGAAAGGAACTGGGACCTGTATTTACCATGTAAGACTCAGGCTTAAAACATAAAGGAGAATGGATATAGCAATAACTGGCTGAGTTTCCACCTCAGAGATGCAATTCAGTTAAATTACAGTTTCAGCACCTTGCTCTTCTTGGAGATAGTCGTCTGGGGGAACTAAAACAACTCAGCATCTTCATCCCTGTGCACAGAAGAATAGCTTCAACAGATGATGAGCCTGCAGACAGAGAGTGAAAATGTTGGGGAGCTAGGGGAGGGAGAGGAACAATGTAGTTTTGTCTCAGCTGGTAATGTTTCTCTCTCAATAGTATTTCCAAGAGAGAGAGGCTGAGCAAGGACCTCTGTCAATGAATCAGAAAATTATCTTCCTCTCTATATCTCTTAAATTTTCATCTTAACATTTTGCTGTGAGCATTTTTCCATGTTGACAGTTATATTGCTGGAACACTCCTAGCAGATACCTGAGTACTTTGGAAAAACCCTCCTGGCCATGTAGCTCATAAAATATGTCCAACATTTCTAACTAGTGGAGTGGTTTGTTAAAGTGGATGGAGAATTTCCTTAAAGAGCAGAGAAGGAAATAATCGTAATAGGGCAAAAGATCTTGGAATGTGTCAAGGTCAGGCCATAACAACCTAGTCAAATCTAACCCTGGATAAAACATAGAAATATTGGGTATTACAAAAATAATAGAGTTGAAACACCTGGGGCAAATCACTGTTGTTACACCATTCCTGTAGTTCCCCCCAAGAATGGAAAAAATGTGTGACCCTGAGTTACCTGACACTTAATTTCAAAGCACGCTGAAAACCAGAGGAATCTCTAGCTGCCTTCTTAAATGGTCTAATATATTACTCTTGGCAAAAGAGTAATTACAATGTACAGGTGGCTACTCATCCATGCACAGGGTAGGCTATGCCTAGAGCTTAGGGGCTTTCAGAGCAGATACTGTTCAAATGCTCCTGGAGCAACTGGGAATGCATACTCTATGGAAAATCAATTAAATTAGTTTCCTACATCTTTTGGTGCCCCAGGAGCAGCCCTGAACTTTAGTAATGTGCAACTCTATGTAATATCCTCCAAGCAAGGTAGCTTCAGCCTGTCAGCCTTGTGGTCCCTGTGCCTCCAGCACAAGGTGGGCTTATGTGTGCTCATCTTCCTCGATATGACTTGCTCTCATCATGTATAAAATGCATCTTGGCAGTGGAAAGTCTACTAAGATAGATTTCAGATGTGTTGCCCATAGAGCAAACACCTGCTCACCACTACAACACAGAGTCCCCATGTGATACATAGCGATGTACATGTGGCTGTGCATCAGGCCACTACTGACATCACTGAATGTGGCTGTGGCTGTCCACAGCCTCACTGGAGCTGAGAAACTGAGAAGCCAAGCTTCTCCCTTTGGTTAGAAGAAGCAGTGCTGGACCCTTGGCAGCAGCCGAAGGAGCCAAATGACCTATGATTGCCTCGTAGACATTTGTACACATCACAGTCTATTTGCACACATTGGGCATGACTGTTTCCAATGAGATGCCATCTGGAATAAGAACAGGCAACTTCAAGCATGTATTTCAGCATTCAGACAAGTTTAGAAAGCAGACAGGAATATGGAAGTTAATATTCAGATATTTCCCAAGCTCATATACCTAGAAGCCAAATGCTTCAGCTAAACAGATTGTGTCCTATTAAATCATAACAGTGCATTGGCAAAAGCTTAGCCCACAAGATGTCATATGGATCATCATTACACAACAGTGTGTCCATTGGATATGGATTCTGCTTTCTTAATAAAAATATTAATGCCTTGCTACCTTCCTTGCCCCCCCCCCCAGCCACATTTTCAGAGGGATTAGTTTCATAGCAAGACAGACAGTGCATTGAGGTGCTGGGCAATTTGTGGCAAATGGTATTTTGTCCTGAGGTGCTTCTGTGCTCACATAGTACCAAACACAGTGAGATCTTCACCTCTGGATAACCCGAATAAATAACTATGATAATCTCCCAGCTCTTTGAAAACTGATATGTGAGCTAAAGTCAAAATCCATTAACATGATTCTCAGGTAGACTAAAGCCATTTTCAGCTGCTGTGGTGATAGAAAGGGCTTCATAATTACAGCAAATCATATTTATCGTTGCTTCAGGGAAATGTTCTTAAATCTTTCTTCCTTTAGTTAATTGATGGACATTTAATTTAAGATACTGAACACCATTGCAAAGACTACAATAGATTCTCCATCCTTGTATATTCATAGCTGCAAACTAAGCTGACATCTAGTTTTCTCAGTTCGTGGATGTGGTGGGTTTACCTTGGCTGGGTGCCAGGTGCCCACCAAGCTCTTCTATCACTCACCCACCACCCCAACCTCAGCAGGGCAAGCGAGGAGAGAATAAGATGGAAAAAAACCCATGGGTTACGATAAAAAGCAGTTTTAATAAGCAGCAGAAAAACCAAGACCGTGCATGTGAAGCAAGCAAACAGAGCTGTTATTCTCTACTTCCCACCCGCAGGTGTTGTGGGGCCTGTCTCGGGAAGCAGAGCTCCAGAACGTGTAGAGGTTCCTCGGAGGACAAGCATCTTCCCAACAAATGCTCCCCCATCCTCCTCCTGCCCTCTCCCTTTATAGTTGAGCTGACATCATATGATATGGAATATCCTATTGGTCATCTCAGGACGGTTGTCCAAGTTGTATCCCCTCCCAGATCTTGCCCCCCTCCTTTGGTGCTGTGTGAGCCCTGCTAGTCATAACATAGGTGTGATATCAACATCCTCTAGGTCCCAGTACTGCAGCATGAGGGCTGTATGGGGAAAATCAGCTCAGCCAGACACACTACAGTGGACTCTTAGACATTTTGGTTAGTAGGTCGAGAGAGGTTCTCCTCCCTCTCTACTCTGCCCTGTTGAGACTACATCTGGAATATTGTGTCCAGTTCTGGGCCCTCAGTTCAAGAAGGACACGGAACTGCTTGAGGGAGTCCAGTGCAGAGCCACAAAGAAGATTAAGGGAGTGGAACATCTCCCTAATGAGGAAAGGCTGAGGGAGCTGGGTCTCTTTAGCTTGGAAACAAGGAGACTGAGGAGTGACCTTATTAATGTTTATAAATATGTTAAGGGAGAGTGTCGGGAGGATGGAGCCAGGCTCTTCTCAGTGACATCCAATGATAGGACAAGGGGCAACAGGTGTAAGCTGGAACATAGGAGGTTCCACCTAAATATGAGGAGAAGCTTCTTCCCAGTGAGGGTGACAGACACTGGAACAGGCTGCCCAGGGAGGTTGTGGAGTCTCCTTCTCTGGAGACGTTTAAAGCCCACCTGGACGTGTTCCTGTGCAACTTGGTCTGGGTGATCCTTCTCCGGCGGGGGGACTGGACTAGATGATCTTTCAAGATCCCTTCCAATCCCTAACATTCTGTGATTCTGTGATTTTCCAGCGCAAGTACATTTAAGATTCCTAGGAATGGATTTACTCTTTTTTGAAGATCTTTTGGAACTACCTATTGCTTGCAGGCAGCAAAACACCGCTGTGGTGCAAAAGGGGAAGAGGTGGTAGTCTTGTTCAGAGAAAAAGGCTAAAGAACGTAAGGTTTTCAAGGACATCATGCATAGCAGAGGAACATGGTTTTGGTGTATTTATCCACATTTATCATGCGCTTGTCATCATGGTGTCTAAGCATTACATAACGGGTTTAAAGAGTAGTGGCCTGGGACTGTCATTTAAACATACTTAGGTTTTGAAGGCTGAGGTGAGATGTGGGAGATGGAGCAATGCACAGAGATTTAGAAATGGCATTAAAAATTCAAAGAGCCACTTTCAAGTAGCTAACAGCCAGATGCTGCCCCTCCTTTGCTGAAGCCAGGTTTGCTTGTTACATGCAGTACCAAGTGATTGCCCCTCAAATCTCTAACTCAGTAGAGCAGGTCCGTCCCTCATTAAGCCAGGAAGAGATGGACATGAATTGGGATGTATTCTGATGGGAACACAGGTGGGAATTTCCTTATCCCACATTCCCACTCCAAGTACCTCGTGGCAGTTCAGGATTTGTCAACACAAGCAAACCAATCTAGGTCTCTTTCTACTAAGTTAAAAGAGTGGGGAGAGAAAAATGAAAGCTTAGTCATAATGGTTTATGGTGCTGCTGTTCCAGGTGAAGAGATGTTTGCATGTATCTATGGCAAGAGGCTGTCTCCCAGCCAGGGACCTTCAGCACTTCAGGCAGAGTAGAAGTGCAAGAGCACAGTGCATCAGCCATGCCCGAAGAAAGGATTTTTCTGAGTGAATTTAGATCTAAGAGCATGAGCTGGCAGCCCTAGATGTCAATGCTCCGCTTCTCTGGGGCTCACATTGCAGCTAGCTCTTGGAGGCCTGCAAAAATGGCTTGTGCTTCTCTGCAAGGAGATGTGATATGTGTCTCTTGGTCTCAGCATTGCTTACCACTGCCTCCGGGTGACATGTGTTTTGAGGGAGAGGGGCAGACACTGCCATGGTGAGGCACAGTGCCATTAGGTCCTTTCATCGGTCTTCCTTCCACCCCTGAGCTTGTCCTTTGCTGGGTCTGAGCATAGGGTACCACGTGGTGGAACCTGCTTTCTCCACAGTGCTGGGCCAGCCAAATGCACCTGCATTGCTCATTCCTTTTGCACTGTTCTCAAGGATCTGCTATTGGGTAAAGTAAACCCCCAGGCCTGATCCCAAGACACTGCTTTCAACATTTTTATCCCATTTTTTTTCCTTTCAACATTTTTATCCCCTGAAGGCTGGATGCACTAAATCCAGTCACCTCATGCTCCTCTTCTCAATAATTGGAGCAGAACAAGCTCTCTTTCCTCATGAAGTATCATCTCCAGCTGCTGGCCAAGTTTTATTGTCCTTTTCTGGATTATCTCCAGCTTTTCAGCAGCCTTCAAAGAAGCACAGATCTGAGCCTGGCATACAAGCTGCTCAGGGCCAGGCTCCTCAGCACAGCTGCTCTACTGCTCCTTGGTACAGCCAAAGGTGGCAAAGTCACTCTTGACCAGAGCATCCCAGCAATGCCTCCTCACCTTCCCAGTCCTATGTCCTTCACTAGCAGAGGGACCTGGAAACTAGGCAGTTAGGGCAAACTTTTTTTTTCCTTCTGAAAATGCTTGTGGATGAAAACCACAGAGAGTAAGACTGGAGTCAGAGAAAATAGAACATTTCTATGTGATATAGATTTTAAGCAAGAAGCAGCTCACCCTCCCCTCAATTCCTCCGCCTTTCTCCTTTCATGTAAATAAAGTTGTATGTGATCCTTTGATTAACCTGAGTTTGATATGACTACAGCAAGTCATTATATTCTTCATTGAGATCCATTGTTCATCCATTACATTGTTTAAGCAGTAAAACCACAACATGACTTTTGTACATTCACGCCTTCAAGGCAGTTGAAAGAATTTGGGTGGGAGGGGAAATTCATCTTCCAGAAGTGATGCTGAAGTGTTGCCTTTTCTTTCCACTTCATAATTAAATTAAGTATTGAAGTATTAGCATTTCCTGCATGGTGGAAATTGCCTGTCCAGTCCTAATTAAAATGCACTTCTTTGGGATATATTTACTGTGCAAGTTAACTAAATGGCCCGTTGTTTTTATTATGTACTATATTATACATTTATTATACATACATGTATCTAATTATACGTAGTTCTTGGTAGTCCCTGTTGATCTGAAATTATCAGTATTGGTAACACCACTAAATAGAAGTGAGTTCTACTCCTCATGTAGCCAGGTTGTAATCCTTTTAGCACAGTCTCTGTCCTAAACCCGCTCTCACACGAAAGCCTTGCAGGCTACAGCATTTCCCACAGCCCAGCCAGCATTTTTCATTTTTCTTTTTTTTTTCATTTTGAATTTTAAGGTGCGAGTTATTTGTGCCTGCTGAGTGGTGGTTTGGAATAGTGGGGACATTGTCTCATCCCTCTCCTGCTAAGCAGTGGCTAAGTGGCTCCCAGAAGCTTGAGGAGGAAAATAAGATGAGGTTGAAAAACCTGCCTGAATAACAAAAAAAAAGCCATGTGCTTTAGTTGCTAACTGTGGGTGCCTCTCCTAGCTGATGCAGCCAAGGGCAAACCCTCCGAGTGCTGGCTACAGCTTTTGCAAGAGTAATAAAATAATTCTATGGTGTTAATAAAAACTTTTGACCAGAGTAGACGTTCCTCAATTGTTAATGAGCTTTTCACATTAATGCAACTGTTCCAAGGAAATGTTGTGGGACAGCAGTGAAATTGGATGGCTCATTTGAACTCATTTTTCTGCTTTGATTGGAAATACTTGTTTTCAGTCTTCTAGACAAAGAGCAGATGGAGAGTCCAGCAGGGCAAAATTCCAGTTTCCTAATGCAGTGTTGTGTTTTCATCTGAGTTGTAAGAAATGTCCTTTGAGGAGCAGCTGAGGACTCTGGGTTTGTCTAGTTTGGAGAGAAGGAGGCTGACTTCATTGCTCTCTACAGCTTCCTGAGGAGAAGATGTGGAGAGGGAGGTGCTGATCTCTTCTCCCTGGTATCCAGTGATAAGACTCATGGGAACGGTTCAAAGCAGCATCAGGGGAGGTTTAGACTGGACATTAGGAAGCACTTCTTTACCAAGAGAGTGGTCAAACATTGGAACAGGCTTCCTTGACAGGTGGTTGATGCCCCATGCCTCTCAGTGTTTAAGAGGCACTTGGACAATGTCCTTAATAACATGCTTTAACTTTTGACCAACCCTGAACTGGTCAGGCAGTTGGACTATATGATTGTTGTAGGTCCCTTCCAGCTGAGATTTCTATTCTATTCTATTCTATTCTATTCTATTCTATTCTATTCTATTCTGTTCTGTTCTGTTCTTTTCCTCTCTACAGTGATAAAGCTTTGCAGACAGGAGAAGCATGCCTATTGCAAACACCCAGCTGTGACTGCTAATTAGCACTTCATAGATCTGCAAGGAGGATCATTTTTCTTTTGTGAAGAAACTGGGTTAATATGTTCTTTTATGAGGAAAAAGGCAACATAAATAATGGAGATGAGAAATGGTTGCAGCATGGTCGGGTCTGAAGTGAGCAGAGCAGCATGGGAACATGTGGAGTGAATTTCTTCATGCAGTTTGAAACACAGAAGACAAGGAAGAGGGTATAGGCAGCCCTGGTTTGTCTCCGAGCTAAAGAAGTTATTTGTTCAGATAGTACCATGGCCTAAGTATCATTGAGGTTTGGGTTTTTTTGAGAAAGCAGATTATCAACTGTGCATATTAGGGAGCTGGGTGAGCTGTAAGACAAATGTTGCTGAGAAATTCATGCACTAGGTGGAATGAACTCACTGCAGAGAGGAGAAATAAAATAGCCATGCATGGATACTACACAACAAACAGCATTACATGCTTTCAAGTGCTCTCATACCTTCAATGGTTGCATTTTGCAAAGCTCAGTCAGATGGAAAGACTTTTTTGGGTTGTTTTTTTCTTTCTCCTCCCCAAGTCACAGTAACAAACTGAATTCTCACACCTGGGACAGCAGGTGAAAAATCATCCTGATTCTTTTTCTATCTTTGCTTTTGAAACCACCTATGGTAGGTAGAAATTCCCATTTTCTCCTGGCCTATCAGGAGCCTTAATGCCCCATTTTCCCTGAGAGAATGTGGCATCTCTTCCTGTCAAAAGGAGCTGAGCGTCATTTCCCAACCTTCACTCTTAACCACATGGCCATGGAGTAAAACAGAAATAGGAAGCTTCCAGAAAAAGAAAAAGGAAAAGAAATAGAAAAGGAAAAAGGAAGATGAAAAGGAAAAGGAATATTGCTGTTTGGATAGTGGTTGATCACTTAAGGTTAATTACAATGCCTCTATGTAATGGTTTGGAAGGTATTAGAACATGAGAGGCTATGGCACCAAGCTATTTAGGCAGCAGTGCTTGTTCAACCCAACACCATGTCATTGCTCAAACACGACGTGGTGGCAGGCTCTTCTGCAAGAAGTGACACTTGTTAAGCAATTGCTGTCATTAGCAGCATTTTCTCTACTACCAAGATCAACTCTATTAAACAGCTAATTTCTCCTGGCCCTCTTTGCTAGGGTTGATGGGGATCAGAAAATATTTCTGTCAGTCTTCTCTCACCAGATATTTCACAAAATCACATCTGCTCTCCAGTGTTGTTTTATTTGGAGTGTGACAGCTTAAAAAAAAAAAAAAAGCAAAGACTTCCAAAATTTTAATAAAAAATCATGCAAGAGAACAGTGTTTTAAAATTAAATAATTTATGACTGGAGCAAGGAAAACTGCAGGAGCAGATGAAAGCAGATATGAAGTGATACCATGGGGAACAAACAATCGCTTCTTCATGTATAAAATGATGAGTTGAGAGCTGACTGCTACCACTTAGGGGTGAGAGACCTGATGGGAATGCTAGAAACAAGGCATGAAAGTGCCAGCTTAATGCATTTGTAACTATAAGGAAAGAAAGAAGCACAAAATAGGGGATATCACTGTGCTTCTCAACATGATCCATGGAATGCCTTCAGTCTGCTTAGTCCCACATGTCTAAAAGGATGGAGCAGAATGGGAGAAGGTTCAGTAAAAGATGAGGAATGATCAGAGATCTGGAACATCTTTCCTACGACCAATGAGCAATCATGGAGGTTAGGACTCTTCTTTTTTGGAGGAGCTATGCTTTGGGCATGTGATGGAGCTTGCCCAAATCCTGAGTGGTCTGAAGAAAGCAAATAGTGACTGTGTAAGAACTTGGGGTCATAAAACGATGCTGCTTGAGATCAAGTGCAGAGTAAATGGAAGGAGACAACTTGTCATACTTAAGGTGTAAACTCCTTTCCAAGGCACACTGTGGGTACAAGACAGTACTTAAAAGAGTCATCTGTTAGGGCTATGAAAAAAATGAACCACAACTTCAGGAAACCTGCTGTGCTGAAAGGAGTTGTCCAGGTATCATGTATGCTTGTCCTCTTGTTCTTTTGAAATAGTTGAGAAAGTTCTGTGATGCACAGGGAAGACTCAGCTATCAGGTCATGGCATTGCTGTGGTTTTTATCGCAGTAATATCTAAGTAACCTGATCTAGTTGGAGGCGTCCCTGCACATGGCAGGGGGGTTGGAACTAGATGATCTTTAAAGTCCCTTCCAACCCTGACAATTCTATGATTCTATGACTAGTAAGAAGAAAAATAATGTTGCATCTCATTTGTGGTTTTATCAGTATTAGGAATTTTTCATGCTTTTAGTGAAACTGGTGTGCACTGAAATAATACCCTGAAATAACCCTGGATGTGGGAAGAGCAGGTTTGGGCTGCTGAAGGAACTAGTTAGTAAGGTCCCCTGGGAATCTGCTTTTGAAGGTATTGGGATCCATGAATGCTGGTCACTTTTTAAGAGCCATCTGTTAAGAGTGCAGGAGCTGGCAATTCCATAATGTCAGAAGTCACAGAATCACAGAATTGCTATGGTTGGAAAGGACCTATAAGATCATTGAGTCCAACCATTATCTAGCTCTACCAGGCCCACTTCTACACCATATCCTTGAGCACCCTGTCTAGGCGGCTTTTTTTGTTGTTGTGAAGGACAACAAAAAGGCCTTTTTGAAATATGTTAACAGCAAAAGGAGACTCAGAGATAACATTGGTCCATTTCTTGATGAGGTCAGTTGCCTCACAAACAGGGAGGTAGACAAAGCAGAGATGTTTAATGCCACCTGTCTTTAACATCGATGATGGGCCCTGGGACTCCTGGAGCTCTGTGTCGGAAGACCATGGCTAGGGGAATGATAAACTCACAGCTGACTCTGAACTTGTTTGAGACTTGCTGCTCCAGCTGGATGCACATAAATCTATGGGGCCCAATGGAATTTCTCCCAGGGTGCTGAAAGAGCAGGCTGATATTATGGTGAGACCTCTTTCCATTATTTTTATTTTCAGTCTTGGGAGTCTGGAGATATACCAGTCAACTGGAAGCTGGCAAATGTTATTCCAGTTTTCAAGAAGGGTAAGAAGGAAGAATCTGGTAATTATGGGCCTGTTAGTCTCACTCCAGTACCTGGTAAAATTATGGAGAAGGTTATTCTGGGAGTTATTGAAAAACACTTAAGAGACAATGCAGTCATTGGTCATAGCTGACAGGCTCACAAGGGTAAAGTCCTCTTTAACTAATTTAATTTCCTTTTATGACAAGGTCACCCATCTAGTTGAGCAAAGGAAGCCAATAGATGTGGGGTTTTTTTTTTAATTTCAGCAAAGCTTTTGAAATTGTTTCTCACAGTATCCTTGTGGATAAAATGTCCAGCATGAAGGTAGACATGTCCATAATATGTTGGGTGAGCAACTCACTGACAGGTCACACTCAAAGGATTATAGCAAATGGAGTTACACCAGGCTGGTGACAAGTCACCAGTGGTGTGCCACAGGGTTCAATTTTAGGACCAGGACTCTTTACTGGTTTTATAAATGATCTGGATGCAGGAGTTGAAAGTACATTAAGTTGGAAATGATACTAAATTAGGAGGAGCTGTGGACTTCCTCAAGGGTAGAGAGACAATACAGGGAGATCTGGATAGACTAAAGAGCTGGGAAATCACCAATCACATTAAATTCAACAAAAGCAAGTGACAGCTTCTGCACGTGGGACAGGATAATCCTGCTTATACATAGAAACTGGGGGATGAGAGGCTGCAGAGGAGCGCTATGGAAGGAGATCTGGGGCTGTGAGTTGATGGCAAGCTGAAGATGAGTCAACAGTGTGCCCTGGCAGCCAAAAGGGCCAACCATGTCCTGGGGTGCATCAAGCACAGCACAGCTAGCCAGTCAAGGGAGGTGGCTGTCCCACTCTACACTGCCCCACCTTGAGTACTGGGTGCAGTTCTGGGTGCCTTGATATAAGAAGCACATCAAATTATTAGAGTGTGTCCAGAGGAGGGTGACCCAGACGGTGAAATGTCTCAAGGGCAAGACTTATGAGGAGCAGCTGAGGGCATTTGGTTTGTTCTGCTTGGAGAAGGCTGAGGGGAGACCTCATCATAGTCTACAACTTCTTCAAGGAGGGCAGTAGAGCAGGAGGTCCTAACTTCCTCTCTCTGGTGACCAACAACAGGACATGAGAAAATGGAATGAAGCTGTACCAGGGAAGTTGACACTGGACATTAGGAAAAGGTTCTTCACTGAGAGGTTTGTTGGTCACTGAAACAGGCTCCCCACAGAAGTGGTCATGACACCAAGCCTCTCAGAGTTCAAGGAGCATCTCGACAGTGCTCTTAGTCATATAGTTTAGTTTTAGGTAGTCTTGCAAGGAGCAGGGAGTTGTACTCAATGTTCTTTATGGATCCCTTCCAACTCAAGCTGTTCTGTGATTCTAAGAGAGACGTGAAGCAGGAGAGGAAATCACTGAGCCTTAGTCATCAAGTCCCCTGACTATAAATTTTGCAATTCCTCCACTGCTATACTGCAGCAAACAGAGACAAGAACTTCTGTTACCAGCACTAGATCTAGACAAATTCTGGAAACCTCCAGGGATGGAGATTCCTGACTCTGATGTGCTATCCCAGGGCTGAATTAAAAATCCCATGGCAAAGCAGGACTATCCAATTCTCACCTATAACCCAAGGCTGACCTTAGGTAAGTGCATTGAGAGAGGAAAAATGTCTACCTGTTCTGTGCAACAGTGCTCATATCATTCAAGATATCTTGAATATTAGCTGTCATAGCCTAAAAAAACCCCCATCCCACCCCTTGCCTATCATCGGCTAGGGCTGACTTTGCGGTTCTGGCAAGTTTTACTTGCAGCCAACTTCAGACTACATTCCAGGTCTCCTTCTACCTTAAGACCAAAGTAATGCTTAGATGCTGGGCTGGATGACATGAGATTTGAGGTTGTGATTTTAGGCTGATTTTAAGAGTGTGGATGCAGCTGAACTTGGAGGCATTGTGTCAGCCAACCCCTCATGAACATGCTCTCTCTGTTGGAAACCTTTCTCCCCAGAAACTGAGGCTACTCCCTCTTGCTTGTTCTTCGTATTGCCCTGAAAGCAGGTAGAAGACAGCAGTCCTCACAGAAATCCTGGTTTCCTTTGCCTGGGAAAACAGGGCAGTGTCCCCCTGGGTGTGAAACTCTAGCTGTTACCCAACCATGGACTACCATCTAGATCACTT